>VZSE01027395.1:3543817-3647621 GCA_013398275.1 Promerops cafer
GTGCCGGTGCCCGCCCCACGCAGGCAGCACGGCACCGCCCCCGGGAGCCGCTCTGCTCTGCGCTGCTCCCGCGAGCGGCGGGCGGCAGGTGGGAGCGGGTCGGGGCACCGCACTGCTCCGTTTCGGTGGTGCTGGGCGGAGGCGAACCCAGCCGGGAGCAGAGCCCCGCCCGGGCCGGCCGCGCACGCCGGGGCCGAGGGGACGGTCCTGCCCCTGCCCAACGTGCGGGAGTGTAATCGAGGTGACAGCAGGCGGGGCTCCCCTCCACCTGCACTCTGCATGTCGGCCTCGGGCCCCGTAGCCTGCTTGAAGGTCACGGAAGCACCAGGGCACTGCACACCTGTACAGCAGGAAGAAGGAAGCAGAAACCCCGCCGGTACCGCTGTGCGGGGAGCTGCCCCTGCTCTCCAGCCCCTGACCTGCGGCAGCTGGGAATTGGCTCTGGCACGGTTAGCATTGTGTGGTCAGAATGTCTCCAAGACAGTCTCGTTAGGAAGCTACCTGTACTCCCTACTGTTCATTGCTTTCCAACTTGCCGAAAGGTGTTTCTTATTAATAAAAATGGTCTACATCCGTGACCACAGAACCCAAAGAATATGTTTTCATTTCCCTTGGAGTACTTCCCTCTTAGAGAACAGCTCTATTGCATTAGAGGGTGATGCAATATGTAATACCTAATACAGTTAAAAAAAAAAACAAAAAGACAAAAAAAAAGACAACCCATTAAGGAAAAGCTTAACAGAAGAAAATCATCGACTGATCTAATTTTAATGACAGCACTGACCATAAAACATTTTGGTGAATGCCTTTAAAAAACTACTATAAACACAAATGCACATCTTCAAGCTATTGTCTATATTATGCAGTGAGCAGAGATAAATACATTATAGACACAATACATCAAAGCATTATCCAAGTTGCAGTTAGATGACACAGTTTCTGTGTCTGCTATCTGAAGCACAAGCATGCTATCTTATGCTTCCAGTGAAGCTACACAGATAATGGAAAGAACCAAAATGAAATAGCTCACAGAAGCCCCCAGGTTACTCCAACACAGGGATTAGTCTGAGAAGGATATGGGCAAATTCCAGTATTTCATGTTTGCACTACTTCCTACAGCCACTCATCTTAAGCAGGAGCTAATTTCTTGGCACAGTTTTTTCTGAAAAGACACAATACAGTTTGACCAAAGAAAACCTCTCAAAAAAGACCCCCCAAACCCAGAAAAACTCCCACAAAAACCTAAAAACAAACCAAACAAAAAAACAAACAACAAACAAAACCCCCCAACCCAATACCCCCCCCCAACAAAACCCATCAAATTCTGAGGTACTGGAGATGCCAGTGTGCCTTACAGATTTCTGAACTCCTGTGGTCTCTGAAAGGAAAACTCCTTCAATAGCTGGTAGAGGTGAAGAGATAATGAAAGCATAAATCTGTATCTCTTCTTTAGAAGAAGACTGAAGAGGCCAATGAAAGTGGTTCTGAGCTGGAGTCCTGGACCTTTCTAATCCTTTGACATCTCCAATTGCTTTATAAAATTTTCACTAGCAGTGTTACTTCAAAATAAGGAACTGTAAATAACTGAAGCCTAAACTGAAATACTGGTTTTCTAAAGCCATAAGCATGTGTTTCTAAAGCCAACACCATGTGTTGTTCTTCCTCCACCTGAAAAACCCCTCAAATAAAGCTGTAGCAGTTCTGTCACAGCTTCCTAAGCCTTTACATTTCAATACAGAAACAACAGTAATTGCTGCCTAAGGAAGATTTCATGAAAGATTTTTGACTAGTTTCACCAAGGTATTTTTTTAACAATCAGTGCAGTATTTTGATAGCATTGGATCTAAATCTATCTCCCAGTATTCCTCTGGTCAGCAGGAAAGACTGACCAAGGCTAAAGTTTTTTTTTTTCCCCAAATCAAGAAAGCAGATCAGAGAAAAGGGGGCAGGAAAGTTAGAATAGGAAACTGTAATAAAACCACCATGGTACTTTTGAAAAATATAGTAAAATAATATGAAGGACAGTTGGACAATATCAACTTCTATATATTGGTAATATACCTTTTTTATCTTTTTTAATTGACGGGACACACTAAGGTCCTCAGTCAGAGCCAGTCTCTTTGCACTGAGGTAAAAAAATACTTTTTACATCTATAAGCTAGGTCCATCCCTAATAATTCATAATCCATAGAGCTGAACTAAAACCCACTGAAAAAAGATCCTCTTAATGTTGGAAGGGTTTGCATCAGTTCCTAGAAATTCTGACTTTGGAACCAGGTACTTAGTAAAAACACTATTTAAGTACAATAAGGAGGAATACAACACATGCATACAGAACAAAAGTTATTTTCAGACATGTACATGAATGTACAAAGCATACTATAGTGCAATCAGGACAAATTAATTGATAATAATAAAATATTTTCTTCCTGTCAGGATTTCTACACAAAGCTACAAGACAAATCTTAAAAATCTTTGTCACCATGGCAAGAAAGCAGTGCAAAACCAAAAATGTATGAAATTAAATTCTTTTCAGTCCAAAGATGAAATTCCACATGCATTTTTATAACTTCAATTAGAGCCTCAGCATCACAGGTCTATGCTCCAGGCCCACCTGCTCTCAAATCAAATGCCACCTAGGCATCATTGGAGGAGGGTACACACTGATACAGCATTAGTCTAACACTACAAAAGAAAAAACTACACCAACGTTGTAGTTCAGAGCTGGTCATTATTGGCAGGCATGTATCAGTATTTCTTTACTTGTTCCTGTGTAGGAATACTATTTCACTATTAAAAAAAACCAGACAAAACCAAAAGAGAAATACATTAACAGCAACATGAAAACACATTTTAAAACAATTAAAGAAAACCAATGATTTTTAGATTGCTTAGGTTGCTGGGACAATGGGGATGACTCTTCTTTCAAAAAAGAAAAAAATATAAATCCCAAAAGCATTGTGTGTCTCAGAACTGATCACTGCAATTGACTGGCATAAAATGGTGAATTAGCTAGCATTATAATTGTTTTGAGAGAGAAAAAGTTACTAAATACAAATTTATTTAATAAAAAACATTGAAAAAAAAATCTCCTAAAACATTCAAGAAGAAATTAAATGTGGCTGTTGTCATATTAAGTAACAATGGCAAAGACTCAAATGCCAAAAGCACATATAATAGTTTAGGGAGAGAAAAAAAAAAAAAGCCATCACAAATATTTGATGAGAAGAAACCCATAGAATAAGGATGACAGTGCATGCCAAATATAAATTTGCTAGTCTAGGGAATAAAAAACTCCAGCAGAAGCTGAAGTGACATATACAGAGCACAAGTTGATTGGCTTCTTGCAGGCAATTTGCCTTTTAAACCTCTTTCATTTGTACACAATCCTCTGACTTCAAAAAAACCAGAATTTCCTCCTGAACTAGCCCTTGCTATTGACTAAAAGCAAATTGAAATCTTACAACAAAAATCAACTCAATTAAATGCTTCAACCTCATCAGAAAGGGTAACCACAGGAAGTTATCCAGGAGCACAGAAAACCTGTACAGAGTTTCCGCGCTGCTGACTCCAGAGGCATCTAAGAGGTTTTTTTTTCCTTAATGCAAATACTGAATTCAATAAATGATTTCTTTTTTAATCAAAGGATTTTTAACCTTTTTATTTCAAACAACAGTGATATTTACAACCTAAGCACATGGCAAGCAATAACAGATGGGCAGAAACAAACAGATGGGTGAGCACAAGGTAACAGCAAGATGTTTACAATAGAGCATAATAAACAGCTGCCACAAGTAGATGACCATCATCAGATCTCTTTTCAGTTGTTCCTTGCCTGTCATAAAAGTAAGGGTCTTCTTAAATCACAGTCCCTACTGTATTTATTTTAATAGCTCTTCTGTGGATTTATAGTTCTTGACTTGAAAGTATTGTGCACTGAGGTGTCCCAAGTTCGCCGTCATTATTCAAGTGGATGCAGCAGGATGAGAGTCATTCATCATAGAAGTCACTGGAAACTGCAGAAGTAATTCCAAATTATTCATGATGTCCATGAAAATATCAGCTACCACTTTTAGCCACAGCCAGTGAACAGCAACAAAAATTCTCTTGCACGTCATTTGCTCAAATTTAGTCTTGGATATTAACACAGACCAGAGATGGTTATGTGATAGAAGATGAGCTGGGAAGCAGAGATGCAGGCATGTGTTCCCTTCCTAGCTGATTAGCAGTAACATGCTAGCTAAATTTACTTAGATTAAAATGGTTATTGTTCTTTGTTGTCTGTCCTGAATGCTTTAGTGACAACAAGGAACACGAAACGTTTCTTGCTCCATGAGTTCCATATTAAACAGGATGTCTACATGGGATGTGGATATGATCTGGTTCTGTCTTGTAGGAACAATAACTTCCACAGAGCCCAGTACAGAGAGTGAGGGGACTGCCTGTGTCCCTGGTTATGAATACAGACTTATTTATCTTCTTTAATTTTTTTATGCTCTTCATAGCAGAATTAAAATCTTCCTATTAGCCCAACTGTTACTTATCCAAACTGCATGCAATGTTTTTAAATGTGGAACACAAAATAGTAAGAAATCTTTATCCTGGCCTATGCTACTGAAAATTAATACAGTCTTCCTGCTTTTGTCTATAGTCTCTAATTTCTCCTGAAAGCTTGCTAAGAATAGTATCTTCAAACAGCTCCGTTGCTGTATTTAAAAAAGAGCTACAGAGAAATGAGTGCTACCTCACACTGTTTGCATAATAGCAACAAATTATACATGCTCTATTCTGACAGCTAATACCTGCGTAAAATAAATTACTTTCATTGCTTTTATAGTACCAGACTCTATAGGTTCAAACTGAATTTTCTAATACATTTATGTAAACTAATAAAACATGTTGGCTTATAGCCCACCAGAATCTTTGACCAGTGTAACAGAAATACTTAAAACATTTATTTCTATTATTCCCACCTTCCCTGAGCTAGCTGCTCTCAGAATGCCTTTTTTTACCTATTCAGTGTCCTTGAAGCTTACCCCAAGGATTCATTTTCACACAACACTCTACGATGATACTGCAGACAGTCAACCAGGAGCTACAGCTGCCTCAACCTCCCCCACGGTCCACACTTGCCTAATTAAATATTCATCACTCCCAAATGCTGCAGTGTCAAACATGAGCAACTTCCCAGCCTGACCTCCTACAGCCAGCCTGTGGGTTGTGCTGGAGAATAAACGAGACAGGGATTTACCTGCTGAAACATAAAATGGGCACAATGTAGTTTTCATGTTGCACATTAACTTCTGTGCGTGCACTGTACATATCTCACTGCAGAAGCCAGAGTACTAAGTTTTAATGTTCAATATATATTGAATACATGTATGCAAAGTTGCATGGGCAGTGTTATCAATAAGCGTTATGCAGACAACTAAAATACTATCTTTCTTATAATACAGATCCTGTTTTGTAGTATGGTCATGCCTTTCAACTTAAAAATATATTATTGTTGAGTATTCTCAAAAAATGATTGAGGCATACTAATCAAGTATATGGGAATTTTTTTTTTGTGGCTTTGGACTCTTATCTTAGTTCCATTTACAAGAAAGTTGGGGGTTGCTTCCAAGAGAAAAGAGAAAAGTTCTTATAACTCATTTAATTGTATCAGACTCTGCTCATATTTATATCTATTCTTAATGGATGAGAAATCTGAACAGAAAAAAACAGAAGGAATCATCTTTCCTGTTACAGAAACCATAGCTGTAATAGTCTAAAAGTTCCATAAATCTTTGAGATTTGATATAACTAAAACATATCCATATAATGTCCACACAAAATAAAAATAGTGTAAAGGTTGTGTTTTGACCCCAAAACCTACATTAACCTGTTAAAGAGAAAAGTATCAGAATTTGGCTGCAAACTAGACAATACTGGGTATGTAGCATTCTTAAGACAATAGAACAGGCATTGCACCAAATCAGTCATGAGAATTCTGTAAGTATAATAACTACTACAGCTTAGGCCAATAAGTAAATATATTCTGAAGAAGCTTGTTTTCACTACATATATCTACTGACACCTAAGTATGTATATATAATTACCTGAAAAAAAAATATATATATAGTTTAAAAAACTTTGACTTCATAGATTTTATAATTATCTGTTGCAACTTATTGCAACTTATATGCCCCTAGGATTTCCCATAAATGGTCAAAACCTAGATTTCTTCTTCCAAGTCAAGGGCTTCCCCATAGTTTTCAGGCATTTTCTTTCCCCTTTTATGCTAGTTATGGCTTTATGCTCTAATTAACCTAAAATTTAAGCTTGAAAAGTGCACATCCTTAAGTTTTCACATCCTTAATCTGGCATGAATTGCAATGTATTTGAGTGAATATACTGCAGCTACTACCTCAGGGAGGAGAAAGACAGAAGAGAGATACCACAGTCCAAACATTTCTTCAAAACCTACATCTTGGATGAAGCAAATTTGCAACAGCTCTTCTTCATCCAAAATTTGATTCTGTTAATTATTAAATATGAAGTACCAGTGTTGAGAGCAAGTTAAATTACCACACTGCTAGGTCTATGGTCTGTCTTTTCCCTCATGGCAGGGTCCTGCAGATATTGAGAAGAAAAACAGTTTATCAGCATTCCTGTGGAATCCTTCAGTAGTGCCCTTTGGGGAACATGACCAGTTACCAGTCTACTCCAGATTGTCCAGAACACTTGTCATTGTAATAAGGACCCCTAGATCTTCTTCCCACATAATACAGCTGATGAGCTGTCATACAAAGTATATAAAATTTGACTGTGACATAGAGGAAAACCATTTTAAATAGACAGAGAATTGATCTGATCATATCTATGGTTTCATAAACCAGAGCTGAACCTTGCTCATGAGTAATAAGAAAGGTTTATATGTGCTCAAAACTCTACTGCTCTAAACTACACAATAATTTTTCTACTCTGCACTCTTACTTTCATTACATGCAAAAAAAGAAAAAAATCCAAAACTCATTTTATTATCATTTCCAGGCAACTGGAAATTCATCTAGGCTTCATGATACACATTAAGCCTGAAGAAGCTACCCCCTGTGTGCTTGAGGCAGGAAATGGTCATCAGGGATATGAATCAGAGGATATCACAGCCATTTAGCATTGCTGAGCCTGTAAAGGAAACATCTGAGTCTGTGTTAGGGTCTTGAAGTTGCATACTACATACAGTGGGTGGATTGTGAGGGCCTTATTCAGTATCTACTTAGTATCATTTGTTTCCCTACCTTCTACCACATATTCTTCTGCAACCATACGGCCATTTCTTTGACAAGTATGGCCTCAACTACTTGTGGCTTCAGGCAAATCTCCGTCCTCTGCCCTTTTCATACCACTTAAAATCAGTCCCTAGGAACCAGTGATGAAAAGAGGCAAAGTAAATCTTCGAGATTAAAAGGAAAACGGAGCAACCAGGGAATTCAGTCTCACATGTGACCCAAAAGCATCAGTGAAAGACAATTTTTGGCTCCCAGGTGGGAACGCTTACTTCATGGTATGTCCCTCTGCCAGTAGAATCCCAGCTGGCTCTGCTACCGACTGTGCCAAGTGCCACTCCTGAGCCTGCCAGCAGTCTCGGGTACCAGTGCAGTTCAGAGCTGTTCCTCTAAGGCTGCAGATGTTGTGGTGTCAAGGTTTCGAGGCAAGAACTTAGAGAAGGCTCCCTCTGTCCAGTTTCTTAAGTTTATTGTAGTCCCAAGCAAGGATGAACAAGGAGAGAGGGAGAGCGAAGCCCGCTCTTTACATTTAAACCCGGGGGGATTTACAATTCTTTACCAATCAGGTCACAGTGGGGAGGGGAGAAAGGTGAGACCCATTTCTAGCACCCTATAGGAAGGGCATGGGGAGTGGAAAGGGTCACTTCGACCAACGGGACACCAAAGCACAGGGAATTCTCTGGAACTAGGGGTAGGAAGCAGGTGAGATTGACATTATGTATATGAAGTAACAGGGGTGTCCAGGGGGTAACTGGCATCAGGACTAGGGAGGGGAAAACCCAGGGTGAAACCGAAACCATCAGGGGGAAACAGAACAAACCATGGGGAGGGGGACCCACCACCACAGAGGTAGGGCAGGTAGTTGGGACAATGTGCATGAGACCTCAGGAAACTGTAGAAATTGAGTATGAAATCATTGCAGTCTCCTAGTGACAACACTCTAAGATGTGATCAAATAAAGGCCTTAAGCATAAACACAAACCATTTTTCAGCTCTATAGCCTAAGGAAGTGAAGCAGTGTGATTGTGAACTCAGCTACTATAAAGTTACAAGTCAGTGACAATGATAATAACCTGTATATGGTCAAGGTGAGTAAAGTTGCCTGTAAAAAATTGCCTGTAAATAAATATCTGACTCTGAAGCCTAGGACAAGAAGATAAGTAAAAGGCTGGTAATAAGCACGACAACAAACTCTACAGACCAGTACAAAGGATAATAATTTTGATATAATACACACATACGTTATAAAATCAACGCTGATGCTTGGAAATATAAAGATACAGAGGAATACCCCTGCTCGTATCTCTCATTGTGAGGAGAAGAAATACTAATAGAAGAAAACAACATCTGTACACTAGAACGATGGTAAACTTTAAACTTTATATGGTCTTACAAGGTGGATATGAATATTACTTCTATTTAAGCCCTGCAGAAATTTCCTAGTTCTTATCAACTGGTCTGTGCCTCAATATAGACCTTCAGTCACCAAATAGAAATCATGCTTTATATTACAGAAATTATGACATCAAACTTTTTCCCATCAGAACAGGACAGCTATCTTTACTGTAGGAAGTGTATTAAAAATGGAAGAGATAAGCTCTTCAGTCAGGAAAAAAGAAAGCTATTAGAGTTATCTTATGTCCAAAGAACAAGACTGAGGGGAGGGGGGAAAACCCCCACAAAAAACCCGAACAATCTCTCACAATTTCCAATACACAGCTAACTTGTCAGGTATAAGCATCCTAATTGCAAAGATGCCCTTAGCAATTTTGTTCAAGTATTTATGGCATGTCATACAGTTTTCATTCCTTTCTATTAGGTAACTCCACTCTCAACCTCAAGTTCCTTTTGATTTAGTAATCACATTTTATCCCACATTATTTTACCTTATCATTTTCTAGATTCCTTCATAGGATATCTTCACAGATAATTTGGATAGGTCATATTTTAATACCTTATCTCTGTGGTTTTCCACCCAATGAAAGAACAAAAAAAAACCCAATGAAAATACATGTGTAATAGACTTTTAAACATGTTGATTTTTCTTGAAGGCAAAACATTAATCTGAAACCAACCATAGGATTTCCTCACTATTTTAGTAGATACTGCTTTGGTTTCTTTGGAACATTCCATCTTTTGAGAAAAAAACCACCAGGGGGAAAAAGCCGTGAGTGGTTTGTGTGACTGCCTTGCAAGTGATCTATAAAAGTAGAATAGTATCAATACAAGGACATCTTATTTCAAAACATCCTGCAGTCTCAGGGAGGATTGCAATACTATCTAGGGGAGGATGACATGCAAGCCAAATTTTTCCTGAATGTCTCTAGTCATTAGAGTCTAGTTGTCACACTGTGATATCTCATATCCATATGAGCTGTTGATATTACTGCAATTAGAATATTTTTTTAACTCTATTTACACTTTTAGTATTTTATATAAGCTTAAAATAAATTCATGGCTTTGTAAACATATGGAACAGGTTAAGCATGTTCCCTCTCTTGTCCCTAGCAAGATTTCATGCATAAAACATTCTCTTATTATAAGAATCTGTTTGCAGTTTGCTTTCCTGCCTGTGACTTTTCATCAAAACTTGATCTCATGGTCATCGTTTAGGAGCAATGTCAACTTCTGAACTTACTCAGCAGTGTGAGAGCAATTTCCCAGAACTGCACTCATTGTGAACCTGCAGTTCACACAGGTCACTAAAATGCACATACTTGCCCATAGACAAGAAGTAAATCACTTTTCACTTTAAATCATGCAAGACGTTGCTATGACTGAAGTAGTTAAGGTACGTGAATGGGGGAAAACAGGCAGTTTTTATATCAGTCCTTAGTTCTTAAAGGTAAACTATTGGGCTGGGCCCTTCCTCTGCCTCATCCTGAACCTCCTGTCCTGTTTCTTTTTTCCAGAACGTGAACCTTCTGAATCACTCTCATCTGTTGCAACAGAGAACTAGTTTACTTCTGTGGACGTGTCCAGACCTCATTTGCTTCTCCAAAGAGGAGTTAAAAAAACCTATCTCTTTATTAGGTCCTTTATTAGATAATCTGGTGCATAGTTATTACCATCTGATAGCAAAAATAAAATAAAAATAAATCTGGTCTGCCAGGAGCAATTGCTTTTTCTTTTCCAGCAGTGCTTTATTTAAAAAGAAGGTGATCAAACTTTAATGATCTTCTTTTGTTAGCTTAAACCAAGTGCAAAAATTCCGCCTGCCGCTTCCCTTGGGTTTGAAGGGTATTATTTTAAATGGCACAAAGATTTTGGTGGTGAAAATTCTGATACTGACTTTTTAAAAAGAAATTATAGAAGTTGTAACAAAAATGTTACAGAAAACAAAAGCATAAGCAATCAAATGATTAATGCCAAGACATTTTTCCAGCAAAAAATATAAGGATCTTTTAGAAAGCAACATTGAACCTTTGGTGTTTTTCTAGTTATTTTATTTTGTTCTATATACAAAATGCTCTAATCTGCACTTGTGGCTGGGGAGGAAGGTCAAAGTCAAGCATGATTATGACTTCTTGTAAACATGTGCAGAATCTGAGAACTCTAATTCTAACAACAAAGACTTCTAACAAACCCCAGGATTGCAGGAATAATCCATATTGAAGAAAATACGATTTTTTAAAACAGCTGGGACTGTATGAGTGAGGATGGTAAAAAACAACTATGAAGTAATTTGCCTAGAAATATACTTATGCAGCCGTGGCTATCAGAAAGTGTGTATCAGGATGATGCTTTAAATTTTAATTAAACTGCAGTGCATGTCCCCTGCAATAAAATAAAAAAATAAAAATAACAATTAAAAAAAAGACAACTTTTTGCTGAATCTCAGAGACAAAACAATAGTCACCCCATAAAATTTTGGCTTACCAAAAATTTTTTGTCTCAGACTCCTTGGCAAAACAAATTTTTATTGTTATTCTTGAAATTTGAATGTCCCATCAAACCTGAAAAACTAAAAGGCATATTTCCTGCATTTATGCATACAATAGACAGACTTTTCTGTCTATTTTGGGGTTTGAATAGCTTCCCATATGTTAAAATTGTAATAACAAGACGCATTAAAAGAATTAGCTTCCCCATCATTTTGAAGAGGCGACCAAAAATGATCTTCTGCTTTTTTCTTTTTTCCTTTTCCTTTTTGATAACTCACTGGGCAAGTTTAATGGTAGAGTTAATGGTAGAGTGATATGCCATAAGCAAGAATAATAATAATAATAAAAAGTAGCTGTAGTAGAGTTGTGTAAAGAAGTGGGTTATAGAATAAAAAACACTTGACAAGATTTTAGGGAGTTTTGTGGTTTGGATATTTTTCTTCTTTACTTGTAGGAGAACATGCAGTAATATTAGACTGTAGTGAAATCCTACTAACCAGGAAACATGATGTGTAAAGTTTCTAAATTTGAGGACAAAGTGGCAGAGATTCATGGTTACACTGAGAACAGAAGTGTCAATGAGAAAACATGGCTGGAACAATTTGTGCAGTTTGTTCAAACCAATTTTCTATTAATGCCATCCTTGCTGCTGAATTTAGGTGCTACCTAAATTCACATCCTTGCTGCTACCTCCCCCTCTCCCAACTCTTCACATCACTACTTCCAAGTTCAACCCTAGACCTGTAGTGAAAGGGAGACAAGAGGAGACCATCCCTCTCTGCACTTCTCCCCATTCAGGTTTTGATTTGAAGTCCATGGCCATAAGTGAAAGAACCTAGATTTGCAGCAAACAAAAATAGTACTTTACCGATGGTATAGGCCTGTATTTTGCTATATGAGACAACTGCATCAGATTCTCTTCCCCCTCCTACCCTTTCCAAGAGGGTTTTAACTTAGATAAAGTAGCACATTAAGAGAACAAAAGACTCTATAAGAAAAGAGATAGTGTTTCCCATTACATGACAGTATGGTCACAAGCTACTGGAGCAGAGTATGATAATTGACAGTATATCAGGAGTGACCCCAGAATTACTTCCCAAGCCTGTTATGTAAGTGATCATGCCAGCTTCAAAAGAACAGATTTGAAGTTCAGGGAAAACAACATTTCTTGAAATTGTATAAAATAGATATGCAAAAATTACTGAGAGCTTTTAATTTACCTTTCCAGATATCAAAGCTGGAGGTGTGCAGAACTAAACAACAAAAAACTCAGCAGGAGTTACAAACTGTGACCAATCCAGAAATGAAATTTCAAGTCTTAGGAGATAGCCATAAAGACACAGAAGTGCTCATTTCAACCTAGACTAGCTGTGGAATTTAAAAACTGGGTGTAAAGAAGAGTAAGAAGTGCATCAAACAAGACAAGAAAGAGAGGATTGCTTTGAAAGAAACACTTATCACAATTCTTATTTTGTTTTATCGTATTCAGTCCAGCCTGTGGAGAAGGAAGGACACTCATGCTGTTCACAGTGTTCCTACTTGAAATTCATTTTTCTAACCTGCAATACATACAATTTTATTTCAGCATGTAGTTTAACAAATCTTATGTGTATTTCCAAAATTGAGGAGAATTTGAAAACGAAGCAAGAGTGCTGATTTGTAAGCTTTGTGAAATTACATTTCAGCCTGTGATAAAAGTAAGGAGTAGCCAGAAGACGGCAACTGGAGACACAATGGACACAGACTCCTGAGCCAAGTCTCAGAACAGTGTTAAAAGAAACAGCTGATCGAAAGAGCAGACAAGAGATAAATATTCATTCAATAATTAGCTTAATATTGCAGGTCCAAGACTTTTTTCCAGAGCATTCTAAGTTAGAATCCTATTTGAGATTTCTTTTTAATGAATGTGTCATAGTTCACAATTTATATTAGCTCAGCTAGATCACCTATTCCCTCAGGATCCTATTCCTACAGAGAACAGATGCCTTCAGTATTCAACCTTGTTCTTTTATGTTTGTGTCTCTCATAGTGCAAATATTCCCACATTTTAGGGAAATTATATAAAGCCAGAAAATGAAATTATGTCCCAAGAGACATTCTGAGTATTAAACTCAGAATAAAATATTAGAATAAAATATTTAACAGCTCAAAGGAAAATTCCAATTTGGTAGAGCCACAGGGACTTGCTACCTGTCCTTGATTACCTGTCCTGTTACTGTTCCCCAGAGCTGCTACATGATATGAAAAACCTGTAAGCTGATAACCTACCGAAGTATTCTTTCTTTGGTCACTGTAAGTAAAAACAAGTATCAAGAGGTTCTCAAGAAACATTTGACAAAGTACTTCATTCTGATATAACAATCCCCTTTACAATTCCCATATGTTCTGATGTTCACATTGCATTTTTATTCATCATTCCATCTGAGTTTGATATTACTTTCTGCCTCTGTAAGATATCACAACAGAAATTTACTGTGAGTTACTGAAATTTACGGGCAATCTGATTCATCCTATCTACTCACCAGCTTTCCACTTATCATCAATTTCATCTCCTATGCCAGCACTTCTTCAGCACTGCAGAATTCCTTCTGAACGCTCTCCAGAAAACTGATTTTCAGTTCTCACCATATAAGCATTTTACTGTCTCTCCACAAGAAATACTCTGACCCTTTTCAGAACATTTTATTCACAGATACCATGTGTCCTGATGCATTCTATTACTCTTTGATGTATGCATACATTTTTTTCGGTAGCGGCCAAAAATTTGTTGGTAATTTGATAATCTACTTCGATCAATTTTATAAAATACTAAAGAATACACATGGTTTGTTGAGTAAAACAATGCCATGTGCTTAAGAACATGGGCACAATTAACAGATTACTCTCCCTGTGTATTCCTGTATGTACAATATCTGTGTAGACCCCTCCAGCATATGGATGGAGGAAGCAGAAGGATGTGCCTTCTGAATATATGTTCCATATAGGACAGAGAATGATCAAAACCCCTGTTCATGCACTGATTAGAGATCTAAAGCAAGACTGGAAAGGGAAGCTCACACGGAAACAGAGTTTCAATTCCTTCATACCCATCCAGGGATTTATTAGTACAAGGAGAAAAAAAGCAACTTAAAATACATATGACCTTCCACAAACCTTAATGTGCATCAGATCTCAAAGTTCATTTCTTGAATCGGCATAGGTACTTATGCATTATCAGTGCTTTCTGCAAGCTTCTTTCCCTCTGGGGAATTTTCTGATAGAAATATTAAGTTCAGAGATAATTTTTACCTCCATCCTTGCTTTGACATTTACAACACTTTAGAAATGCATTTCCTCTTCAAGAATATTTTCATCTATTAAAGAATATTTATGAGTGCATCTTCAAAGAAAACCACTGGAACGAAAATTCAAGCAAACAAAAAAGAATGAGGATTTGCATTTTCATCTGTTTATAAACTAACTCCTAGCAAGACAAAAAGTGACACCTAAAATGTAAACCTAAAAACTTAGGTTAAGAAAGGTACTAATGCACAAATTACATTCTCTTATGTGTTCAGTGCTTCTGCTTCAATGTTTCATGCAGAAGTACACCTAGAGAACACATAAAAAGCTTAAGATGGTACTACAATTTAAGTGGCAGGAAAGTAACCTACAAAGCAACTAAACTGATGACAACTGAAGGAGGGTGGCCAGCAGGTTAAAGGAGGTGATTCTCCCCCTGTACTTTGCTCTTGTGAGACTTCACTTGGAGTACCACTTACAGTTCTGGTGCCCCCAGCATAGGAAGGGCATGGAAATGTTGGAACAAGTCCAGAGGAGGACCATGGAGTTGGTAAGAGGACTGGAGCACCTCCCCTGTGAGGACAGGCTGTGAAGGTTTGGGCTGCTCATCTTGGAGAAGGCTCTGTGGAGACCTCATAACAACCTCCCAGTATCTGAATGGACGTGCAGGGAAGCCAGAGAGGGACTTTTCATCAGGAACTGTAGTGATAAGACAGGGAGTAATGGGCACAAATTGAAAGAGGGGTAATTTAGGTTTACTGTGAGACACTGGAACAGGTTTCCCAGGGAGGCTGTGGATGCCCTAACCCTGGCATTTTTCAAAGCCAGGTTGGATAAGGCCTTGAGCAACCCACTTTGCTGGAAGGTGTCCCTGCCCATGGTGGAGGGGGGCTGGGACTAAATGATCTCTAAGGTTCATTCCAATCCCTTAGTGTTCTGAGGTTCTATGACTTTGTGAAGCAAAGCTACTATGTGATTTCACACAAGCCTCAGAACTGATTGGGAAGCTTTATAAATGTGGCCTTTGGATCTAAATTTCTTTGGATCACTAGCATACACCTCCAGAGTAAAACTTTCCTTTAAAAATGCTAAATTCAATAAAGGGCTCATACCCTAGAAGTCAGGGCAGCATCTGAAATTTTGTTTTACAGGGGATACACAGCATACAAACTCCCAAGCCTTAGAAACCAGATGGATCATCTGATGATAGTATCCAAAAATTCTACTTCATTCTCTCCGATTCTAGTTACAAAAATCCCCATTGTCATTGATACACTGGCTATGGGGCTCCAAGGTGTTAGGTGCACCTCTTTGTCCCAAACAAGAGAACAGTAAACACTAATGGGATAGGTTTAAGTTTTCAAGAGTAGGGAGATTATTATTTAAAAACCAGAGCCCAATCTTGACATTATTAGCAGTACCATACTGCACTTCCCTTTTTTCCCTCCAAAAAATAATTGCACAAAAAACCCCCTACTTTCCATGCAAGACTGCACTCATTAGAAGTTTGGGCAGGAAATTCAGACTCCTAAAAACACCATCTGTTTGCATATGCACAAACCTGCTTCAAGAATATTCAGGAATTTCAGATGTTCAGTTTTTTGTTTAAAAACAGAAGGGAAACCCAGCAAATGCTGCATTGTACACTTGTAGATATTTATCTAAGGGTTTAAGAATTGCATAAAAAGCACTTATTTTGAAAGTTTTGATGAGACATTTTGTAGAGAGTAACAAGACAAATACATGAATTACTGAAACAGGAGTCACATTTATCTAACTATTCCTAGTGAAGCTTATAAGCCAATGGGGTCTCAAAAGAGCATTTTTGGCTTACTTACTTAGCTTACACTTGAAAGATGGCAACATTTGTATCATGAAACTCAGCAGCTTTCTGAACAGTTGGTGCACTGACATTTTAATGCCAACCCCAAGAACACCATTTCCAGCAATGGCATTTCTAGGGAAATTGTTACAGCTTCCCACATTCAGAGGCAGGTACAATCAGTCATTTCCCAAGCAAAGAATCAACTTATTAACCAAAATAAAACTGAAAAAGCGGTTGATTATAAAAGCCTTTGTCACAGACCTCGACTGACTGATAATTCAGAACAGTCTTTAATACAGCTGAAGGTAACATTATTTTCAATAAAACAAGACTGTGACATCGTCAAATTAAAACAGCATTAAATATCACATCTTCTTAATTATGACATCCTTTATTTATCAACAGCAAAACTACACTTACACAACTGACCCAAAGAAAGGTCAGTTCTCACTATCTTTATTTAGACATTTGCTCTGCTAATATTTGAATTTGAGATATTGCTGAAATGTCCTCAGTATTTAGAAAACTTATCAAGCTTTCATTTTGATAAACTGCATTTTTTTTTAAGTCTTGCAGTCATAAATCTGTAATTGTTCCAAGTACTTTCATGCACTAGAAAGGCTTTGATTTCTCCTATCTAACACAATTATTTCCTTTGAAACAATCAGAAATCCATTAAATATTTTGCAAGTATAATGGCTTCTAATAAAAAAATCACAGAAATGAAAAAACATACAGGACTCAGACACTGAAGAAAAAGATACTTGAGGAAACTCATATATTTAATACATTTATTTTATTGTATTTTTATTCAGGATAGAGTGGCTTACTCATATTGAAATAAATTTTCCAGTATAGTGAAACTGATGCGGACAGTCCTGCTAGTGCCAACTGCAATGAGGGTTTCACCTCGTTTATTACTGGGAGAGGTGAAATGTTTTATTGGAGGTTCCAGAAGGCAAGAAGCTGAAAAATTTCTGCCAGTTTTGAGTAAAGATCTATCACCCTTATTCATTAAAGTTCCTGTGTATGTTCCAGGGCACTATGTATTTTTCAATCATAAAAACAGGAGGAGAATTAAGCAGTCTGAAGAATTTATGTTCTGGAAGAGGCAGAACAGACAAATTGGACCTAAAAGAAGGCAAATAAGGACATTAGCCTGAGTAAATTTAGACATTTTGTATGATCAAATGAGGTGTAAAATCCATGTTGTAAAATTGTAAAACCTTTGCTATCCCAACCAGCCAAGCAGCCAGTATTCCCAAATTGTTTCCATGCCATTGCCTGTATCAATTATTACAGGTATTTGACCTGTTAACTATATTTAACAAACATTATGCTCTCTGTGGCATCACAAGACATTTTATAGAAAGCCAAATAAAGCCAAGGTAGGAAACACTGAAACCAGAGAAACACTCCTGTATTCTAGAAAGGGGGAACTTCAGATTGTATCATATATATATATGTGTGTGTGTGTGTGTGTATATATATATACACATATATGTATGTGTATATACATTCATATATATACACATATATATATATCAGAGTAATAAAAATAAGCAATTAGTTCTCAGAGTATAACTATTGTCTCAAGTTACAAAGAGAAAGGAGTTCACATGAAAAGTATTTTTAAGAATTTTTCAGCAAATTACTTTTATGGCTCTAAAAATTTGTCCATGTGAGGGTTTACAAGATTTTACTCAAACACAATTTCTCTTTTAGTAAGAAAAAAACCTCCACACTTCAAACAATAGGGATGACATATTGGAAGATCTGGCTTCTTGGGTGATACCTGTTCTTTAAATATTTTTCCTTTTCTTTTAAAGGTATGACTAGATGACTTTAAAGGTTAGATTTTGAATTCTCCTAGCTGTACCAGTCAGAGAGAATCAGGAAAAGTAAATTCATGTAAAATGTATTATATATAATTTATTATTTACTCTCCATTTTTATGTGTCTATATTACACAATATTTGCATTTCAAAGGCCAAATCTCAAAAATCCAAGTATTGGTAGAGGTAATTTTGGTCCCACACGAGCTTCAGTCAACATACACACGGCAATAAAAGTTGTGTAGCTGTCATGAAAATAATCTAGAATTAACTTTTCTTATGACATGGAATTTAAATTGTTTACAAATTAATTTATTTCCCAGTATATAAATATTAGGAAGCTAAATTTCTAATGGTGACCTTCATTTTTGAGCATATAATTTGAGAAAAATGAGTTGCCTGTAAAACATTCTATTATTAACAAAACCAAAACACAGTTTGATTTTACCACCATACAATTAACTTAAAAGAGAGCATAATTTTCGCACACAATTTCAGCAAAGACACAGCTTTTAAGAAAATATGACTTGAGCAATAAGTGTCACTCACTATCAGAGGTAGAGACTGTGACAAGCTCCAGAAAAGGGCACTGCTAAAGGCTTTTATTACTTTTTATGTACCATCACCCAACTGTTGTTACAGAAATTCAATTACCATTTGAAAGGTCATTTATCCAAATTATTCAGTGCTACAAAAGAAATCTAACTCGCAAACAATTTAGATAAGGAATTCTACTGATCTAGTACCCCAAGCTGCCTGCAATTTGTCAATTGGATTCAACTTTTACAGGTAAGTTCATTGTCTGTAGAAAAAATAATTCCATTAAATGCACACTGACAACTACAGTAGCTGATTAAAATCAGACAAATAAGTTTTCATACATCTCATAGTATCTGCCAGAATTTTTAAAAATGTAAATACCATAGGAAAAAGAAAAAGATTGTAAGGTGAGTACTGTACACTGCACTGTACTTTGGTTGTTCCCTCATACTTGGACAAATAATTTTTGCACTCCAAGTATATGTGGTTATATATATTTATATGTATATATATGTACACAGAGACGTAAAAATACTCTTAACAAATATTATTTTAATAACTGACCTGGTTATCGAGGCATATCTGCCCACAGCAAATATATTCTCTGCACATGCACAGAAGCAGTTTATCTTCTGAGTTCTCAAGATCTCATCCTTCACCTAATTCTTGCTGAAAAAGTTACAAGTACGGAACATTCTATAACACGCCATCAGTCTGGGACCAAATTGTACCAACTTGGACCAAGGTGGATGGGCCATCTTCTTTGGTGCTTAACCCAGAAATGAACATACAGAAATATCTCATCCCATCACAGGGGAACACCCCAGGGCAGGGTTTTATTGAGCTCAGCAATAATCCCTCACAAGGAAGGGCACACTGAATGCTTTGAGCAGGCAGTTAGAGGAGATGACCACCAAAAATCCTTTCCAGCCTAAATCATGTGCAGGGTTTTGGATGCTGATGAAGTAGCAAGAGGCAACAACATCGGCTAATTGCCCAAGCAGCACAGGGAAATCCAAGTACAGCATGTCATTTCTTGTCATTTTCTTCCCACTAATTTCTGTTTGGTCATTAATACGAAAAATAACTTACGGATCAGTTTCCTGATCTGTAAATGAAAGTGAAGTTCATTTCTCTTGAGGATCCTCATATGTTCACATTCAAGCACATTCTTAAGTGAACAGAAGAAAAGAAAGTCCTAAATCTGAAGAACTGACCATATTTGCAATGAGGACATAATTTACTCTGACACTCTGTTGGTGAAAATAAGCTGAATATCTAAGGAAAGTCAAGTGTGGTTTTCAAGAAGACTTGAAATCACTTTTACTGTAAACTAAGTGTAAAGTTTTCCTTTTACATGAACTTTTTAAGAAATAAAATACTTGAAAATAAAAAACATTAAAGCATAAAAGTTTTAGTCTTAATTAGCAAACTCAAGGTAGCCTGGATATGCCATCTGTTTTTCTGGAGCAAATGTTGGAAAGAAAGCATTGATTAAAATCCAAATAATTTTAACAAAGCCTAGTCTTCACATGCAAGTGAAGATATTTATCCATGGAATTTTTTTTTCTGGCACTTCTCAGTATTAAAACACAAATAAGAAATTATCAGTGATCCTAAGGAGTCAGGAAAAACTGTAGTAAAGTGGTAATTATTCTCAAAAAGTGCTATACTTATTAGTAAATTCTGAAGAGTATATCTAGGGAGTTACAAAGAAGCTGTATTTGCTTACATTTCTTTGCTAGCATATTCTAATTTAGTAACAAATGATTTTGTAAGAGGAATATTGTAATGTCCAGAAGGTATTGGCAAAATATTAGACAAAGAAATGGCTGCTTTCAAAACCAGGCATTCAGTACTACAATATGCAATGCTAAATATGTTTGTGTATCTTAGCTGTATTTATACCCAAATATAAAAATTTCTGCCAAGATCAGGAGACCTGGGAGACATTCCTGGATCAAAAGCTATTTTTAATTTTACCCAAAAATGCATACATGTGCAAAAAAATGACATTGATATCTAGAGCAGAGTGCCAAGCTGAAGGACACACAGTTTGACAGGAGCTGTGTGCATGCTTGGGTTGAAAGGGCAAATTTGTTCAGCCAGAGAAAACACACAGGATGGGAGACTGAGGAGTTGCACGTTACCATGACATTTGCAAAATGATGGCCAAACAAGTCTCACTGGTGCAAGTTTTTCATGTTTTGTCAGTGAGCTGACAAGGTAGCTATGCCACTTTACCCATAGAGTACTCAGCAAACAAGTTGATGGAAAAAAAAGCTTAGCATTTCCATGGCCAATATAGAAATTTCTTAATATGTGAGTCAAAGTGTATCTCCTATCAAAATTTATCTTTCTGTGACATAGGTATAAACTCAATCTTGTCTCACAGGGGTGTTGTGAGTATTAATTATCCCATAATATGTCATATGTCATTGCAGAAGGACCAGTAGTTTGAAATTTCATGGACAGTTAATAATGTTATATAACAGTAACACAAAACATATTTAAATAATTTTCTTCATAATAGGAAGAATAATAGGAGAATAATTTTTTAAAGAAGATTACAAGATCCTTCTCCATTTCAAGATCTGACAAAAAGCTATGGTCTCATTATAATGAACTATAAACTTATTTTCCTGTTTTAAATTGGAAGCAAAGATCACTGCATATCACTTTTTTGTCAATTGCTATGCCTACACTCTCAGCTATCTCTGCTTTTGACCACGTAACATAAGCACATTGACCACAAGCATAATTTGCTCTGGTACTAAATACATTATCTTTTTAGTTGTTAAACTTACTATATGGTATTCTAGAGATAAAGATGGCAGAAGAACACAAACTTTCTTTGTGCCTTTTAAAAATAGACTACATCTCTAGCCATTTATTCCTGTTTTCTAAAAACAACAAAACATCGATTTACATGTTCATTCATTCTATGAATACTATGAATACTTTAAACTCATTTTTCTTTCCTGTTTTTCCTCTTTTTAGCTACAATGTTCTTTAAATTACCCCCAAATCACACAGATGATTACACAAAAGCATTCCTTATGGATTTTACTGTGGTTCCAGTTAATCTCAGAATATATCAGCATCAAATTTCTTTTCCTGCATGTAATAATATCATAAGCATCTCTTCTGGACTGCAGAACCTGTGGCAGCTGCCTGCATCAGTAAGAAGTGTCTTGGTTCAGGGTATGAGCAGTCACAGCAGTGTCAGGATCCTGCTAACTTCAACTTCTACCAGGAAACACAGCTTTTGTCATTACTTTAATGGTTTAATATATCACCTTAGCTCCACGTGGCACCAGCATGCAAACCACTCTGCAAAGATCTTGCAAAGTAATGGCCAATACCTTAAACAGCTCTTGTCAGGGCTGTGCCTCTCAAGGCATGTCCCCAACTGTTTATGGAAAATGGGGATCATGTTCTTTTTAGCAACATTCCAAAGCAATTTTAGATGAGAGTGATGCTTTTATGGTCTACAAATACACTTCTAAAAATTGGAAAAATCTTGTAGGATTTTCTAGAAGCTGAGATCCAGATGAGAGATTCACAAATAAATCTATGGAGCATAGTACAATATAAACAAAAATAATCAAATTTGGAACAGAAAGCAGATAAATGCATGTAGCCTGTCAACTTTAAACAGCAGCTTCCCACAAAGCTGTCTGAGAAGTAAACAAAACCTACCAACTGAGTTGAGAAGGACTAAGCTATCCAGCAAAAGGCAAGAAACTGAGTACTGTGAAGTCTGTTTACATGTTTCTGCAACTCAACAGGAAAACAAACCAATATACACAAGTCTTAGATGCACCTCAGAAAACAGCCTATGAAGGTATCATTTCTGCAATAGTGGGGTCCATTTTCTCCTCAAACCAAGGATGCATCAGCTGTATATTGCTCAAACAAACCGGACCACAGAGTTAGTCACATCCTAAGAACAACAATGTCCTCATACATTTAGGAGACATAGACCTTTACATATCCACATTCACCAGCTTTGCTCATTGTCTTATAAAAGAACAGGGGCCGACACAGGGGAGCAGGAGCTGAAATTATCTTGACGATATCCAAGAGTGCTATTGATTTGCTTTTTTACTCCAGTGCATGCTCAGTGAGAAAATTAGATTAAATCAGTCAGCTAAATATCTTCTTGGAACCAAGTTGATGGGTTTAGCTATTACAAAATAGGAAGGGAAGCCAACCAGAAAAGAGTAAGTTGCATTTTATAATATCAACCTTACCTTGGACAGTTCATGAGATATTATTTTTACTTTGGAAGTAGTGGAGATTCACTACAGTGAATTTGCAGTGAGGTTGTGTTGGTTTCATCTAATGTTATTGCAATAATAGGTAATTGCCTGTTTTGATTAACTCTGACACACACAAAAAAAAAAAAGAAAAACAAAATGAACAAAAAATAAAACACCTTTATTTGGTATTTTTTTGTATACTTTCTTAAGGCAACTGATGGGATTATTTCCTGCAGAAGTTTAGAGAAGAGCATCATTGATTAAGAAGGCCTCTGAAGTTACCTGTGTATAGAACTATTCTCCACTCAATTCATATGCAAATAGAAAAATTCATTCCAAATACAGAAAGCTATAAAGCCACTTGCTCATCAATGGTGATGGATATCACAAAGCTGAATTAACTAGCCATTGTCCTACCCACAACCTCTCTTTCAAATGAAAGAGAGCAACAAGCAATGAAGTAAACAAACCCCAAGTCTTGCCAATCTGTCTAGAACTGTACACCCTAGAGCACTTGCAAATCAGATTCTGGAACCCATCTCACTCACCTGTACAGAACTTGGTGGATAACTTCTTCATCAACATTGAATACCTCTGAATAATTTTCATATACCAGCTGACACTTGCAAAAGACATTCTCTTTATCCTTCAATTAAAAAATACTTTCTTTGGAAGACTTTTTAGATGGATTTTGCATTGAATTCTTTCTGATTATGTCAGATATTCATTAGACTGAAACTTTTTGCATGCATCTAAAATTTATCTTCCATGCTTTTTCAGGTCCCAAAGGATTCAATTAAAGCATGGTTCTGCTATATTAGTAACAATACCTTTTTTTAAACTGTGAAACTTTTTTCCAATCAAAAAAGGCCAGTACATTCAAACTCAGCCAATTTGTGGAAAAATAGACCCCTTTAGATGGAAATCTGCATAACTAATCTGCTTGTTTCATCAGCTCTCTAGAAGTTCACCCTGCAAACTTCTGTGTCGTTCTAGACCTGTGTTTCCAAGCAGTTTGCATGTTTCCCACGACCAGCTCAGCATCTCCCAGGACTCATGGGATGCCAGGATTCACTGCATCTCCTGTTGAATCCTCTGGCCACCCAGTGCAGCCAGGGTGCAAGATTCTGGCTTTCACAGACACTCTCCACAGATAAGCACGGCAGACCCACTGCACAGCAGGTGTGAATTCCTTCACAGGACTCACAACTCCATATGTTACAGCTACAATATGTTAAGATTCACTGTTGCCACACGGCTGCTTTGGACATCTGTAACTCTGGGTTTGCAGGATATTTCCGCAGCAGGAGGAGTGCTGGGAAGCACAAGCTGGCGTACTTTCAAATGCAACATAATTTCTCAGTACCTTGCCAAGGCTTTTGTCAAGTATAATTTAAAGCCTGGCAAATAACCTGGCTTTTACCACTTCCTTTGGGAAGCGAATCCAGAGCCTATTATATTTCACTGACGACCACCCAGCATCAGGGTAGGACCCTACAATACCCCAGGACTCCACTCAGAGAAGATAAAATCCAAGGACTTTCCTGAAACTTCCCTATAGCAGATACATTATTTCCTCATCTCTCAAGGGAGCTGCAGATTTTATCCATGCTATTCACAACCTTTCTTTGTGCCTTCACCATTGAGATCTGTACTACAGCTGCTATAGACTAGACAAGGGATCTGTTTCCACATATAAGTTCCCAGGAAGATAAACCCCAGTGATCACCTCATATGCTGAAGATACTTGTATTTTGCTGCAACACATTTGGGGATGTGTAAGAAACCAAATGAGAAGCAGCATCCAAAGCCAAATGAACAGAGTTTCTCTCTGCTACATCCCACTGGGCAGAAATGCAGTAAAAACGCTTCTGCAGAGATTAAAGAAAGGATAATGCTTTGTCTGTGCACAGAGCCATAAAACAGGTCTGTAACTGTGTCACCATAAATGAATTTAATGTTGTTTGGCACAGATTTAGGAATTGTGGTACAGAAGATTTACAAGCAATGCCATTAGGAACAGACACTTAAATTCACAAACAACAGATGGACATTAAACAAGTTTATAATACTATATACAATGTCCCCTACATGACAAAGCTGGAGAAGTTGCTGTAACTCACCTCCATATTGGTGTAGCCTACAGCATGCATATATATCATATGGATAGATATTATTTTCTCTACTGCTACTATAATGCAACTTTTTTTTTTTTTGGAGAGGGGCACAGACACCTAGGTAAGAATATCACAGATGCCACCAAAATATAAAAGCATTTCAGTGATACTCTGAACACAAAGAATGTGTATTTTTTTAAGTTCTAACAGAACTTGAAACTCTACAATAAGCATTTTAAAAATTAACATTAGACCTCTTTATTATCAGATAGCAGCAATGAGCCTTTTTTGTTATTTCATGGTTGGATTATTAAACTACACTGGGATTTTGCCAGATTTTTAGACTTCTACTTGAAGCTGCAAGGAAATGCTTAATGACTTCAAAACTAAATAAGATACTATCTGAGAAATATGCAGTTTGTTGAGACAATGGAACTGAATCTCAGAGGACAGTGGTTATTTCTGCAATCTATTATAATAAGCCTTGGGCAATCTAATAGCAAGTTAAAGTATTAATTATTTTCGAAAAACGTAAAGCATAGTTTATCACCCTGGAACTATGTTTTGAGAAATTAACATTTTTCCTTGGAAATATAAAGGAGTGGCTTTTAACAAAAATACCTTTTTGATATGGGAATGACTATTTTAAAGAAACAATGTTGAAACATTTGTTGAAACAAAATGTTTGAAACATTAAATGTTGACTGATAAAACATTGAAATACTGGTATGGAAAAACACAATGACAACTTTTTTCATTTATCGGTGCACAGTTTCAGAGGATCCTATTTACTGGCACAAATGAAGACATTTCTGGTGCCTGACTGTCACCATGACCACTTAAAAATTCAGTGAATGGTCTTTGCATTTCTGAATGATCTCTGGGACAGCAGCCAAGGCCTTTAGACGAAGAGCTCAACTTCTGGATGTGGTCAGCAGAAACTGGCAATATATTTCAAACAGCAAACAAAACACCTCTTAATTGAATGATATTTACTTAAATCTAAATGTTCAGAGGGCAATCCCACTTTTTCTTAGAAGATAGTGTATAACACAACCAGAAATGTACCTCAAATTCAGGTCTGTGCTTGGGCTCTTTTTCCTTTGGGACAAACTGTTCAGGGGCATTCACGAGGTCCCAGAGCCTGGGAGGGTTATTCATCTGGGAAGCCCCTCCTGTGATGCACACAGTCCTTGGAGAAGTGATACAGATGTCTATGCCAGCACTTCTCTTAAGCCCCACTGCAATCACTGGACTGCAGAAAGCTTCCACCAGTGGTACCCTCCTTGACATCTCTGCTGCCTTGACCCACAAGCCTGGGTACGAAAACAACTGTTTGTACACCAGACACTCATTCACAGCATTGGGCAACAGCTGTTGTTTATGCTGCAGAAGCTGCCAGAGCAGAAGGAACAGTGCTATTCTGGCACTTGAATAATAACTACTTTTTCTGAACTCTGGCATTTGACATTGAGGCGCTGTGCTCAGCAATGAAATCACGATTACATTATGGCACATGAAACTGCACTGCATTATTACTAGAGTAACTTTCTAATGCAACAATTTAAAATGCATCATGTATACTCAGTTGACATGTAAAAAATAAAATTAGCACCGGAACACATAAGCAGGTAGGTATGGAGTGCAGAATATTGCAAAATAGTTTCCACTGTATTCATTCTAGAACAGCTCTGGAAATTTAACTTGAATCAGATATTAGCCACAGTAAGAATCAGATATTTTCGTTAAGTTATCTAAGGTATTGAGAGTACCCTCAGCAAGTTTGCAGATGACACAAAGATGAGTGGTGTAGGTGATGCAAGAGAAGGACAGGATGCCATACAAGGGAACCTGGACAAGGTTGAGAAGCAGGACCATGGAAACCTCCTGAAGTTCAACAAGTTCAGTGTGCTGCACCTGGGTCAGGGATGAGCCCAGAGATGAGCACGGACTGTGAGAAGAACCCATTGACAGCAACCCTGTGGAGGAGGACTTGGGGGTTCTTGTGGATGAAAAGCTGGATCTGAGCCAACAGTGTGCACTCACAGCCTAGAAGGCCAACCATATCCTGGGCTGAATCCAAAGCAGTGTGGCCAGCAAGCCAAGGGAGGGGATTCTCCCCCTTTAGTGCACCTCTATGAGACCCCAACTGGAGTGCTGCATCCATTTCTAGGGTCCTCAGCACAAGAAAGACCTGCACCTAGTGAAACAGTTCCAGAGGAGGCCTCAAAGATGATCAGACTGCTTTAAAAGCTCTCCTAGGAAAATAGGCTGAGAGTTGGGATTGTTCAGCCTAGAGAAGAGAAGGGTTTGGGGAGACCTCATTGTTGACCTCATTGCTTGGGGCCTTCCAGTACTTGAAAAGGGCATATAAAAGAGTGGGAGAGCAACTTTGTACACGGGCAGATAATGACAGGACAAGGGGGAATGGTTCTAAACTAAAAGAGGAGAAATTCAGGTGAGAAACTCTGTGAAGGTGGTGAGGCACTGGAACAGGTTGCTCTGACAAGTTGTGGATGCCTCATTCCTGGAAGTGTTTAAGGTCAGGTTGGATAAGGCCCCAAGCAACTTGACCTACCAAGTGGCATGGCTGCCAATAGCAGGGGAGTTGAAACTGAATGTCCTTTAAGCCTTTAAGGTCCCAAAGCATTTCTGTTCTATGACAAACAATTAAAAAAAAAAAAAANAAAAAAAAAAAAAAAAAAAAAAAAAAAAAAAAAAGCTTTTTGCAAAGACTTACAAATACAAAGCTCTAGGCTAACTGTTCCTCACAGTTCTTTTCTTCTCTGGGTGGAATTCTGTGCTCTGTATCTGTCTGCCTGTCTCTCTATCATCCTTCTAAAAAGGGGAAGGAAAGGGAGAAAGATGAAAAGGAAAGTTTCATTAATGAAGTTTAAGATGGAACTAAGAGGGCAAGCAGAGCAATCTCCCTAGACCGCATCTGTTTTGAATAGCTGCTCCCTGTCTGAATTCCGGAACTGACAATGCCCTGTAATAAAATGTTATGAATCAAATCCTAAAAAAAATAGATGAAAAGAAGTTTCTATATGCCTTTGTATTCTTTAATCCTTAAGAATTCACAGCTTGGTTTTAGGGAAGTTTTAGCAATTTAAAACAACAAAATAATATATATAAACACAATACCATATTTACCAGAATTCGGTGGTTTGTTTTAAAACTACAGTCTAGTGCTGATAGCACCTTCCTTTGTCTTACCTAGTAAAAGTCAGATATCAGAAGTTGCTAACCTTAGTCTACCAAAGTGTCCAGTTCATAAAGATCTAAATTGAAATCCTATACAAAGGACAAAAGGAAGTGTAGGTGATGATGAGGCAACTCATTTTTTCTGCCTATCCTGTTCTCCTTTAAGCACTTGTTTCCTATTTTCAGTGTTGTGACAGGCAGCAGGTAAAGAACATTTAACAGATAATGAGAGCACTGAGTGGTTTGAATACTAAACCATAAGAAAGTTTATAGAAATCAATGAAATCTGACAGCTTCTGTCCTGTGCTGCATTTCTCAAGGATGGGGTGGAGAGAGAAAATGATGCATAGGTCATACAGTCCAGAAAGACAAGGCAGTTTCTAAGTTGCACTTAAATGACAACCCTTGGAAACCAGCAAAGTTTTCTCAAATCCCTATCGGCTGCTCCTGCGTGCTCCTTAGGTGTGGCTCTTTAGTGCCCAGTGACTCAAAACATACACTTCTTAGGCTCAAGACAGTTAATTCATGAGTGGCTGACTGTTCTTTCAGAATTCCTTTTTCTATTACCCGTTCCTGAGGAATCCAGTTTTCTGAAAGCTGTTTGAATAATATACTTAGCATCCAAACCAACCCATAAACCTTTAACGATATCTTGAGCAAATACTAAATAAAAGTAATCAAAATCCCAAAAGACATAAACAGAGAAAATGTTCTTCAATAATGTGTAAAATCTGTGCAACTTGAATAAGCAGGAAACTTTTTGAAAAACCTTAAAATTTACCGAGGGCTAAACTAAGTATGTCCACTATTTAAAGTTTTTAACACAGGGCTCTAACATTTTCAAGAGTTGTACTTCAGCTACAGCCTGTCCAAGTCTCCAATATTTCTACAATGTGAAGGGAGTTGCTACATGCAAAAATTAGCCTTCAAACTTTAAAATTAAGCAATGCCTAATATAAAGTTTTTCAAATCTGTTTTATAACTGAACAAAAAACCTACTTTTCTATGTGCATCTAATGATAGAATCCAAGAAAACTGGCTTTAATCAGAGCCACCAAATGGGACCCCAGAAATTCCACAATTCTGAGCAGCCAAAAATTAAGCTGGATGTCATCAGATCTAATATTTCCAAAGACTAAAATGGTAAATATTGCAAATGCATATTTTTAATGCCAATTACACTTAATAATTATAATTATAATTATAATTATAAATAGCATTAATGAGCAATTTGTATACTAGTTTGTTTTAATAATTTCACATTATATACTTGTACAGACTTACATTTTGTCTTTAGATGAGTCTGTATCATAGAAGCCTTGAGGTTTTCACATTATGTGCCTGCTAAACACTTTTGTAAAAACCATGGATGCATTTCAGATGGCTACTTCATTTTATTAGGTAAGTAACACGAGAATCATTTACCTTTATTTTCTCCTAGCATTGCCACAGAACAGGCTGTGCATAATTAAATCACCTAGGCTTCATGGTGTGTCAGTATTAGTGCTCCTCTCTGGAAATAGCGTGTGTGTCACCCTGCACTCAGAGCAAAACGTAGCAAGCAAAGGACTATACTGTGAGAAAGTACCAGTATTGCATCTAAACTTTATAGTAGGTATTTCCTTTTTTCTTTTTAAATTAATATTTTTAGATATATGCCTCTTTCCTTCATGTGTTCCCATAAAACTTCCAAGAACTAGGAGGAACGTGGTGGGTGGAAATCTGTGAGATGCATTGGGCTCATTTAGGGACGACCCACAAATGAGCAAATATTCATTGCTCATTTTATGGACAGGCTAAAGTTGGGCTTCGGGAGTAATCTAACTTTTTTAATGGATTTCAAGGGAACTAAAATTATGTGTCAGCTAAGGGTTTACTCAAGGTCAGTGAAAAGCCAGCTAGAATATTTGCGTCTATAAAAAAATGCATGTTCTCTTAACAGTCTTTATAATCAAGGAATGAAAATAATTTTCAAGGTTCATGCAATAAAATGTCATCATGAATAACAGTTATAAGCTGGCCTAGTTATTTTGAGAGTGGCAATAAAGACTTTCATTTTTCATATTGCATTTTTTATTTCATTTTTTGGTTGCAGAGGAGTCAAGAATCACATTAAAAAATATATTAAAAAATCCTCATGTGTCCTCTCCTGATTATCATTTGAAAATATGAGGGTGTCCTGCAGATCTTTTCTCTTAAACAACTAAAGTTTTATGATGAAAATAAATTAATATGTGCAAATTTTTATTCATAGAAAAATAAAGAAAAATCATACAAAAAAACAGATAGGTAGGATACAAAGAGGCTAGTAGATGCAGCCTCAGCTTGGGGCTGCACTCCCCAGGCACAACAGGCCTGCAGATGTTGCCAGCTGCAGGCAACGTGCTTGAATGTATTAAAAGGATTTTAAAGCCAAATATTTGAACTCATAGCCTTTCTAGCAATTTATAGTCACAACCATGATTATTTAATTGCTCTGTAAAATGATTAAAATTGACACTTTCATTCAGCAGCCAAAGTCAGTCATTTGTTCTGTGTTTTCCTTCTGTTTTTTTTTTTTTGGGCAAATAAATCTGGAGAAAGCAAAACACCAAGCAGGGCAGGGAGTGCCAAGAGCTTGCAGGGTATATGCTAATTCCCACATATCGCCGCCAGAGCAGCAGAAAGTGCTAATGGAGGCCAGTGTCAGCAGAAATGTAAAATACACAATTTGAGAGCCCATAGCTGCAAGCCACTCTACATGACAGGGTTTTAAGGCCTTGGTGAATATGACCATCCATCTGAGGAGATGCTGGTAAGATCACAGCTCAACTCTGCAGCTAAAGCCATGGAGAGCTCAATGCTACAATGATATTTTGGGGCTATTATGTCCAGGCAAGAGCAGACCTCCAAACATACTGAGATATACAACACAGAGGGACCAAGGAACTGCAAGCTATCCAAGTGTACAGCTGAGACCTTCAACTGGAACCCCTTTCCTGGACCTGAACAAATTAATAAGCAAACAGAAGGTCACTCGCAAGAGAGAGTAAGCACATCTATGATGAAAATATTAAGAATTATATAAATTAGAGGTATTTGATCAAAGATTTTCATGTAAGGTTTCAAAACAGAAATCAGGGCAAATAAAGAGCATTTCTTCTTGCGTAGATTTCCATCATCAGTTATCTGTGGCTAAAGGGTAAGCAGAGCTTTAGTAAATCACCATATTTTTCAATACCACTTAATGTATTTTTCTTACTTTAACTTATCTAATGGCTTTTGAAGTTATCAATAAAATTGTTAGCAGACATGAACTCCTGTATTTTATTAAGCATTGTGTGAAAAAATGGCATTTAATACTTTCACTAGTTATTCCTTGACTTTTCCATACTTGGGAAGACTTGGACCTTCCCTATTTGTTTTCCTTGCTCCATTTATATGCCAGCGTCCATTAATTATCTTGATATTTGTTTTCCAAAAGTATTCTAAAGTTTTTAATTTCTCCTTACAAGAAAGCCATCCTATTTAAAAAAAAACAAAACAAAACAACCAAAAAAACAAACCCCCACATATGCCCTTTCTGAAACAAGTAGACAGAGAATTTATGAAGAGCATCAGTAATGTTTTGTAACACATTTCCTTTCCATCCAGATCCGCAAAGGTTTATATGCAAACAGGATTAGGAGTGTCTAATACTGAATACATACATTACTCAGTTGCATAATCTACATTTATTAATAGTAATTTTATTCTTTTTATTTAAATTTTCTGATTATTAAGACTTGCAATCTTCTGCAAGTATGTCCACTGTGTTTTAGATTTAAATATGGTGATTAACTTGGGGAACTTCTATAAAATTGTTATTTTACTATTAAAATTTTCTCCCAGCTAATTTATTTATGTGAAAAAAAATCTCTTCCCATCTCTTCCTATCTCTTCCTATTAATTCTTATCCCCTTTTTTCTTTTATTTAGTCTCTTGCCAGTCTAGAAGTGTACGTTTCCTGTTAACCTATTTAAAATATTTAGTAAGAAGATTTATCTAAAATTTCTTCAACTGCTTACTGTACTTCCATTAATTCTAGGAAGTTTACCTGAAAGCCTACCCTAGATTCTACCCTAATTAATGCCCTCGGGTGCAATTTCTTTCTACAAAAGTAACACTTATTCTTTTCTTTTGCAACACTGTTTTATTGATCTAATCACTTCCCTATTTTTGTTCTATACATCAGATTTATTAGTCTGTAATTTCTGAAACATTTTTAAAGACCATTTTTACTTTCTCTCATTGCTTTGGCACTGGGATCAGTTTAAGCAGATGTAATGCACCATACTGAGCAGTCTGGCAACTTCAAAATGTTGCAGCTTGGCAAGTTCAGAGACTTCATTGACTCCAGCAATTTGTTGCTATTCATTTTATGAACTTATTTTGTTTTAATAGAGAAATGACCTGGAAGAATTAAAATTTGTAGGAACAATGAGGAGCTTTGTTTTGTAAGAGGCAAGCATACCAATGGCTATATGGGAGGTAGACCTAACACATCACTTCTCTGCCTCCCTTGGACAATAATTTCATTCCACATTTCATCCACACAAGCAAAATCTCTAGCCAAAAAATTATCAGGCTGGTTTGGGGAGTCATTCATTCTCTCTCATTCAAATTATTCTGCTTTTCACAGTAAGTATTAGATTTGGGCTGAGCAGAAGAGAGATCAGAGTGGATGCAGTATTGGTCTCCAGTATAATGATCTCTGATACCTCATGTACAAAAAGAAAAATTTGCTGATGCCTTCTTCGGAAATACTGACTAAACACACCCCACATTTTTAGTATTTTATATATTTTGATGTTATAAATGCAAGATAAGAAGTTTGATGCTATCAATTCAATGTTCTCTATTTAATAGTTTCCCCTTTTTCTCAGATAAGGTAAAAAAATTACCCTGCTTTTATTTGTGTGCACTGACATGTTACAAATCTACAACAAAAATAAGAATAAAATTAATGTAGCTCAACTCCACAACTTTTCCACATTTTAATTACTATTAGGCTGCAATCTTTTGAAAGCTTTTGTTTTGCTCCAACACACCAATGAAACTCCTGTGCATTTTTTATACCTTACCTATGACCTCAGTTTTTACACAATTTTTAGTCTTACTCTGCAGTTTTACATGAGGAAGAGCTATGACTTTGGGATAAAATGAAAGAGGAGCTACATCCATTTTTCTATACTAAGACCATTATGATGCCTGTCAGTGACTATGGAGGAACACCATTATGCATAGAGCATTAACACATAAAGGCATTAATGACTCCTTTGAAACTACTTCTATCTGACTTTTCATTTCTACTGAAGAAGCCCATCATGCATATTAACAAGATTACCCAAATCGTTATATCTACAGAGGTGTCATTACTCAGACTCTTGACTACATGAGTACATCATTTAAAAAACCTCCCAAAGCAATAGTTCTGTAGCAAACTATGACTCTTCTGGAATAAAAATGTAGCAATGGGCAAAACCTCAGTCTACAAAGGCTCACAGGACATATTAATGCTCAAAATCCCCTTGAAGCAAAACGAAAGGTAATGGTAGAGATTGAAGGGGTTGGGTCTTAATGTTACTGCTCTCATGGGTTGAGCAAGTACAAAACACAGGAGCTATGATTGCCTGGGACTGCTCCTGCACATACCTCTTCCTCCCTATTCCACCTAATCACAGTCATCCAACTCGCAAATCAGTCCTGCCAATGTGTCAAACATGCAGCTTTCAAAATTCTACCCAGATGCAGAAAAAGAAGCCGGTTTTGCAGGGAGTGCCTCAAGGTCTGTCACCATGACAGGAGCGGAGCCAAACATAAAGAGGAGAAAGTTTTGGGACCTTCTTGGTGCCTGTGGATGTGACTGTGAACAGGACACACTTGGGAGAACAGAAAACTTCAGGATGATTTGAAGAGAGGGGAAAGGACAGTACTTCAATTGAGATGGGCTGTACCTTTCCTCCAAGGCTTTTTGGATTGACTGCAGAAGTCAAGGCTACAGAATTTTTTATTAAAGCATACATGCAATAAACTAACAGTAGGACAGTTTCTGCATGTGCTAGGTCTCTGGTCAGTGGATATACTCGGTATGTAAGAAAGAGGAGTGAGTCTGAACTTGAGTACACATTTGGGAAAATTGTAATAAAAATATACAGAAGGATGTTTTTCCCACCTCACTTCCAAAGGATGGGTTTCTCCATTCTGGAAAAACGACGGCTGCTTATGCAAACACACAGCACCACCTAGCACCAGGTACACACAGGAGCACAGGATACTAGGTTCATATTTGGATGCCTCCTTGGAAGCTGTCACTTGCTGTTTGGATTGTGCTGTACCATAAAACAGCTCTATGCCTAACAACTGATATTTGTTGTCTTAAAAGGTACTAAAGTGAGGCTTTTTTCTGGAATGGGAGGTAAACAACAAAGGGGACCAGTGAACCTTGTCAGCAGTTGGAGCTTTGCAGTAGAGAAACAAGAAAAACCATAAAAACTCACAAACCAGAGCAACAGTTATCTGCCAAACCATCCCACAACCATTGAATAAATGCAACTTAAAGCCAAGCATCTGATGAGGTAAATAATCTCTGTTCTTAAGGCTATATTCAAAAATATCTGCTGCTGTGCATAGTCTAGTGTACAAGATCTAAGCAAAAGGCAGGCTTATTTGGTTAAGACCTGGCTACTCCAGCAAAGCATTGGAAAATACCATGAAAATAATAAAACTCTCTATAAAAACCGGTATATGATTCTAAGCAGTTCTTCATGCTGCTGAATTTCAAGAGGCTAGCAACGAAAAAAACACCTGAAAGCTTAGGAGAAAAAAATAAAAAAAAAAACACAGGGAAAAAAGTAAGAATAAATTTCATATCAAATACTGAAGCCAACTTTATTGGGGAAATTTTTTTTTTTTTAAATTGACCTGGGGCTCAAAGGCCCAGCAATCTCATGCAATCCATCATCACTACTTAGAAGTTAATATTAAAAGATATCTTCATAAATTAAGTCATAATTATCTTTATAAGATTAATCTGTATTCTGAATAAAGATTTTTATTTTCAATTTTTTTTTAAGTCTACTCACAAAGGCTGGAAGGTTAATATAAAGTTATCATCATACATTGTTAGAACCTCATTTTGCTTATCAGAAAATGAACAGTAGGCTTTTAATCAATGCAATTTATTTAATACTTCTGCACGCACATAAACACCGTGTTTTTCTGCAGACTACCGTAGTTCGTGTTTACCAGAGTTTTGGTGGGTTTAAATACATGAGAGTTATATATCTCTGTACCTGAAAGGGTACACGCTGTTAAGTCCCAAGTGTTCAAGTTATTAGTTATGTATCCCAGCTCCAGATGGAGTCTAGTCAACAGAGCCTGAAAAGGGATGACCATGTACATTCCTGGTTCAGATCTTTTCCCAATAACAGCTGGTCCTTCAAAGAAAAGTGTCACCCTAAACATTCACTGGCCCAAGACATCCCAACCATCTCTCCAGTAAAAGCAATGTCTAAGCTGTAAGAAATCTCAAATTTCTTTTCAGGAAAAAGTGAGATGTGTGTTAAAATAATTAGTTACTTGGGGAGCAAAGGACATAGAACTCCAGAGTACTGAAAGCATCAAAAGATAAGCCTTGTTCATGGTCAGCAATGCAGAACTTTTGGGACTTGGTAGAATACCACTTGCTTTCTTTATCCTGAAGGACTCTGAAAAGGCTTCTTTCTCACTCTTATTGCTTAACCTCTTCAGGGGATATTCTACCCTTCTACCAACCACACAAGGATCACACTTCAAACCCTGATGGCCTCAGAAAACCTTGCCCCAAGCTGAAAATACGTGGAGAAGGGGAACCAGTAATAAGTTAAAATAAAATTGCAGGAATGATTTCTCATGGATAGGTCATCAAGGTGCCAAGCATTTTTCAATATTAAGGCATTGTCTGGAGAAAAATAAGACCACATTTGGGCTCAAAAGATAACATAAGAACACAAAACATCTCAATACCAGCAAACCCTGTTCTTCCAATAAGCTTGAAGGTCTTGCTTGCTATAAAAAGCTATTAAAAACAAACAAAAAAAATGCTTTACATTCACAATTTCAATTCTGTTTAAAAATCAAACACATCTGTCTATAGAAAAAAAGTCAATAGACTGGGTTTTCCTCTCCATCATAACAGCTCAGAAGCAACAGAAATTAAAAGCATGGAGTGAACATGGTGCTTTCTAGGCAAAGGTTGCATTTATTTGAGGATTTCTGCAGCTTGGATCTCACCCATCACACTTTGGGCAGACAGGCTACACAGCCAATATTTGTGGTGAAAACTCATATAATCACTAAGAGGATCAAAAATGAAAGCAGTAGACCAGACAATTACCCTTACAGACACATTTTCACTCCAGACATCAGATGGAATTACAGCAACTTGAATAGAAGAGTTTGCTAAGGGGTGCCACCTAAAGGGCTTTCTTTTATTGTATGCTGACCTAAATCTGTGCTCTGTTTCCAGAACAAAGAAAATTTACTTGATCACTTGTTTTGAGAAAGTATGCTCCCGTAAGCAAAGCCATTAATTAACAGAATATTTCTGAGAATTAGAAGTTCAGTCATGGAATGCTGTTTTAGTCATTAATTCTTATCCCTGAACCTATAGGCTTTCACTGAATACTTGCAGTCTAATAGAAATAGCTCTCTCCCTCTTAGGACCTGTAACATTAACTCCCTGATTCTTCCCTGTTTGATTGCTCCTACGTTGGTTCCAACTTTGACAAAGAACTTGGGGTACTGCCAATACAATTTATATCTGTATTAGTAATCATCATATGTGGCCTGTTTACATTCTTACAGCTTTCCATTTGTAAATTAATTCATTTCAGTGTGATGAATTAATGCCAGTGTGATGGAGAGAAGCTCTTCTACTACACAGATCCTTCTATCATTTAGTCACATGCTTTTCACTATCATCAGTGCCAGACTGAACACAGGAGATATCAACAAAGCTGCCCCACTTGGTTCTGTTGGAATTTACTAAGGCAGATTTACAAGCATACAACAGGGCCTTGAGAGGTATCACAGAGCAGAAGAAAGAGCTCAGGAAATTATAAAGTTGTGGCAAACATGGTGGGACACAGCTGATAGGTATATTTCTATTATTTTGGTTAAAAAAACACAGAAAAATAGAGAAAGGATCCATTTAGGTTGATCAAAGGAGAACAAAGGAATTCAAATGTGTGGTCAGCACACGACAATGTTCATAGAATCACAGAATGGTTTGGGCTGGAAGGCACATTAAAGGTCATCTAGTTCCAGCTCCTGTGCCATGGGTAGGAACACCTTCCACTAAACCAGGTTGCCTAGGGCCCCATCCAACCCAGCCTTGAACACTTCCAGGAATGGGGCATCCACAGCCTCTCTGGGCAACCTGTTCCAGTGCCTCTCCACAGTCACAGTAAAGAATTCACTCTGCATATTAAACCTAAAATTCCACTCTTTCAGCTTGCATCCATTACTTCTTGTCCTATCAGTGCAGCTATCATCAGCTTTTCCTGATGAAAGTTCCTGATGCTGAGAGAAAAAAACTAGGAGTAAGACTACCCTGTAATATCAAGAGGTCCAAACTGTAAGGCAACATTACTGATACCTGGATCCAAATGATAGTCAAAACGCCTCCTGAAATTAAAAAAATAAAAAAATAAAAACACTTCTTCCTGCCTTTAGTGCAATGTCAAGCCACCACTGGTGTCTCCAGCAGGCACAAACATGACTTGTCGTCATCTGCTCCCTGACTGTGTGTATCAGCACACCAGTCTAGCTCCCTGTGAGGGGAAATGCAGGGTGGTGTAACTGGTACCATGGGAAGCACCTCCCATGGGTGAGACACGAACCCATGTGCACAGTAATGTGCCAAAACAGATTTTGCTGCATCTTCAAATTCCCACTTTGCAGCATGACAGCAGATAAAACTCTCAAAAGCTAGAGGGTGTCCTAATTCATTCAATATACTAAGACATTAAAGAACAATATATCATTTAAAAACATTACAATCCCTTCATATTTGTAATCAGTACTAGAAAAAGAAAGTGAGGAGGGCAGAGATAAAGACTACATTATACCATTTTATCTAAACTAGCAACATACACTTGATTTTAACTGAAAAATTTCATTAGATATTCAGAAGAAATCATTTCAGACATAGTACAGAGATTTTATCTTATCCTCTTCTTTTAGTTTTCCAAAACACTAATGGATTTGATAAAATCATTACCTAGAGAACACTGGTAATTTTAAAGTAAAAAAAAAAAAATTGTATTAGTCTTCCTCATCAATGTAAAGACTTTTGTTTAGAAAAGAAGTCTCAGGTGGTTTACGTTGAAAACCCTAAGAGGTGTCCAACAAAGCAGCCACGGGTTTATTCACACTGCTGATAAGTCTAAAATTCAGAGCAAAGGGTCAGAAGAAGACAGTTACCAGAGGAAACCCTTCCCAAAAATGTAGACAAAAAGTACTCAGTTTAATAATGCAGCAAAACACCTTTTTGACACACAGAACAATTTCTAGTCAAAAGAAACAACTTCTGAGTGGAATATAATTTTTATGTTCACATTTATCAAAAAATGATAACTATCTATTTCCACTTCAAGAAACAAAGTTGCCATTTAATCTGAGGTACAGCACATAACTTTTTTGGGCTCAGTCAGTGCACTTGGACAATAATCTGTTATTTCTCACTTTTTTATTAGGTAATTTCACATCTATGTAACATATCTGAATATTTACATAACAATATATGGATTTATATTACAAATCTAACAATAAAATTTAAAGAAAAACAACAGCTTTGAATTTTTGTAAATCAGTTATGTTCTAAAAACTTAAGTAAGTTTAAAGCAACTAATGACTTTCACCAATATTTCTACTTTTCTCAAAGAACTTATAAAAAGAGATCAGAGATCACATTTCTTTCTGGTTCACAGCAGCCATCCCAGGACTTAAGATGCTAAAAGAAACATTATCTCATTTTCAAAAACTTACAAAAAGGGAAAGTAAAGCATTCAAGTTTTGAAAGGCACTATAAAGAAGCAGAATCCCTTCCGAAAAGACACTATGTGCACTGTTTGGGGAACAGTGAACACAATCAAGGTGGACATAAACATTGAAAAATTGTCCAGTGCTACACTTTTAGTTTGACCAGTTCACTAAGACAGTGCTCAAGAGGGATGCTTCTGGTAAGTTACAACTGAAAGTGATTTTTATTAAAAAGTGAAAGTGTTTTTTAAGCAATGCATCAAATGTATATACATCAAACAAAATATATATAATCAATTCAGTGAGAGTAGGTATAAAATACAGTTAGCTGCATTTAAAAAAACCCTTTTCACCTCATATGAAATAAACCTCACCTTCCTTTAAACATCAACAATCCCTTTACAATCAATCAAAAAACAGGCAAGAATAATAAAGTGGTGCACTAGCTAATTACATCTACACGTAATACTTTTAAGAAAGAAATTATTAACTAGCTACCTCTTAACAAGTTATCATACAATACAGACGGAGGAGCCATAAAAAATTAAGCTGGTAAGGGACTACTGCCACGTTTATTAACTTGTTTTCTATCAAAGCTCATCAGTCTTGTTTCTGCGTATTGCACAACAGCAATGAAAGCACAACAGCTATTAAAAATACTCGAAAGAATTTCCACGGGTTGCTGTTACCATTTCCCTATTACCACTAGGTGGTGATAGCTTGACACAGATCAGCTTTCATTCTCTTAAAATCAATGTAAACTGCAACCGGACAGTATCATTCCCTACAAAATTTAAAGGTCCTCTCTGTGTACTAAAAAGAGGAACGCTTAATCCTTTTAACTTCGTAAATTGCTGTAGCAAAGACTTACCTGCTTCAGTAAATTGCTGTAGCAAAGACTTAGCTGCTTCAGTCACATCCTTTCACCCTGTTCTTATCCATTTAAACATTTAGAGATGCCTTGAAGAAAACTCAGATCATTCACTCAAAACAGCCTTTCACCTTGTTTCTGACTGAGTCACACAGCTCTTGTATGCTCTATAGTCTTTTTGTAGCAGATGCTTCTAAAAAATTGTGACAGTTCTATCTTTAAATCCTTTTTCCACAGCACTGCTTGAAAAGCTGCTTCCACAAGTCTATTAAGGCCCTCAAAGGTGAGGCTGCCGCTTTTTATTTGCCTCAAACTCTCATCTAGATTCCTAGGGCAGTTGAAATAGATTGCTTTTAGATAATACCCATGCCACTGCACTTTTTCTCAGAGTGTTCAAGTCGTAACTTTCCCCAAGTTCACTCAGCCACAAAACCTAATCACAAGTCCCCCTCTCCACAAGTAGTTAAGCAAAGTTGAAGATGAAATAGCTTCTGTTGAAAGGCTTGTCCACCAGGCACACCCGAGCCCTGGTGCCGTCCTTGGCTGCAGCTGTAAAACACTGCTTGGTTTGGATGGGGATGGGATGCCTGTGTGTAAGGGATCTTTTAACATAGTATCTTTTCTAGTAAAGCTTTTCCTCTTTAACTCACACCCAGTTGCCGCCCTGTAGTTTATAGCTCAGTGCAAATAAACAGTTTGGAATGAACTAAGTATAATTTATGTCAAGGAAATGGGGACGAAGCATATAACAAGTACATTAGTTAACAGCATGGCTTAAATAGGTTTCAAACTAGAGCTGAGAAACTTGTACTTAAACCACAAGCAATCCAACATAAAAAATCAATAGGAAATCAGAGTTACAAAGCAGTAAAATACATGGATCATTTCCCAAAAGAGATAAGCTTTCTCACTAGACTGAGAGATCCCATGCTGTTCCCAAATCTGCATCAGACTGTCATTAAAGAGTACATCAGAGAATGACAAACGCATGAAAATAAAGAAAACAAACCCAAATCCTTACCTAAATAACTTCATCTCCTAAAAATCTGCTCTTTCTCAAGTAACCTATAAAATCATCTGTCAGTTCTTAACACTTTCCTGATGTTCCACCTTGCCCCATGGTTCAAGCTGGTGCCTCTTCTATGACAGGGCATGAATCGTACAGTACTGGTGTGAAACAACATGTAAGGCCTCTCAGATTTTCACCTGGACTCAAAAATGTTTTAAGCTAGCAGACAACTGAGACCATGTTCTGGCCCCAGTTCTGTCCTGCAACAAGGAATTCCGTGGATCAGTTATGAATTATATAAAAACAAAACCAAAATACTATGACAAAATTTAACCCACAAGTATTATTTAAAAAAAAAAAATATGCACAAAGTAAAATCTGGTTTTGTTCACTGCTTGATCTGTTTCCTTTCAATTCATAGATTTTCTTTTTTTTTTTTGGCCTTGTGCTGATCTAAAAACCACTGCAGTTAATAGCGGTAGTGAAGTTAAACTCTGTAAAGAATGAGAAATTAGGAACATTCAACACAAGTCTGCACCATTCAGCACCTGGTCAAGTTTCTAGTATCTCTTAGTAACCCTTAATTTTAGAAGCACTGCTCAGATTCCATGGGAAGCTTTCCACACAGCTAACCATTTCCACACAGCTAACCACAGACATCTTTCTGCTGCATTTCTATAGGATCCTGTTTCAGGGACGAAGTTTATGTTGGTTTCGTCTTTGCTGCCACCTGTCATGCTTCCTTACTTCATTTTGAAAAGATAAATGGGGGCCAAGTCTCATTCCTTCAGGCTGCAAGAAATATCACCTCCTTTTTTGGGTTTGTATGATACAGATTTTCTTCCACTGTTAAGCTCACAGTACTGTCACTTAGTGTAAATGAGAAAGTGAAAAGGGCATTTTAAAGCATCCCAACCACAAAATAAATGCTTGAATAATATTCTCAAATGTAGTTTCAAAAAAAACCACCAGCAAACAAACAAACCCATGAGGGAAAATAATAATAACCTTAGGCAATGTCCACAGTGAATTCCAAAGTATAAATAGCTCAGCTGAAAGCAGAACAAAAGTTGGGTTGTGTTATCATGCAGCTGAGCCAAAAATAAAGCTTCTTTGAAAATGCTTTAGAGAATCTCATAATTCTTACAAATCTTAATGCCTTAATCTTTCCCTTTAACCTTTCTCCAGCTAGATAAAAGGAATTAAAATAAAGCTTCTGATTCTGAGGAACAGAATGTTTGGTATCTATTGTTGATAAAAAGAAGAATAATAAGCCTTTGAACATTGCTTGACCTCTCCCTTTGTATTAACCTAAAGATAGCATTTTTGTAGGTATTACATAATTTCAGTTCTAAAGCAGAAAAATTCTCCAACAGACATTTTCCTTTGGTCATTTTTCTACAGTAATTGCTGCAAAAAAGCCAAAGGTATGAAATAAAAGATATATTTGATTATTTTACTATTTACCTTGCATTTCAGGTGCTAAACATGTCAAATTCAAACTATTGCAGTCTTATGGAAGCCGTAACTAAAAAAGACAGTATAGCAGGTCTTTTCATTCATTAACCAGCTCTGCTTTTGTCTTTGTCCTTTGCAAAACCAAAGAGCAGAAGATTCTTAACAATATGATGCCAAGATATACAGGAGATAAATTATAAAGAGTAAGTTTATATTAGTCCATGAAGTGCTCTGAAAAACACAACTGGATAGGATGCCTGATTGATTCTTAAATTTGTCACTTCATGAACAATGCAAGGTGGAATTTATTACCAAAACCAAAGAATGCTTAAACAAGAGCATCTCCTAAACTTCTGTGTACTCATTCTTCATCCAGGAAATACAAAATGACTCAGCTTCAAAAAGCTGATACTCCTTGAAGAGGAATATTTCAGAAGGGACAATTCTTACTGCATTTTCGGAGTGGAAAAGACTCTCCTTTGCCAAACAAGAAACCAGTCTTTCCTTGTTCAGAACTCTCATGTGCAAGATTTCCATAAAAGCTCCATTTATCATCTTAGAGCTGTTGGTAAGAAATAAGCAGATAGTTTTCTGTGGGAGATGATGACATTGGAGACACAGAGGACACCACTTGCTTCAATCAACTGACATAGAGAGCCTTTGAGATGGTGGGACCTTCTGTGAAAACTTGAGAGTTGTTTTAGGCCAAAAGGCCCTATCAGAGTATTTCTCATTGCATTTTTAGTTTGCAGAATTAGTTTTTCCCAAATGAATAACTTTCTGTATATATTGTGTATACTACTACTTGCTGATTTCATGGCATTTTGAATGTGTGCACTGTGGGGTGCTGCTTTAAAAAGAAAAACAGGGTAAATAAGTTATTAATCATAATTTGCATCCATTAATTTATTTCCAAATTTGCTGACCAGATGAAAAATGTGCCAGAGCTTTTCTGAAGATGATAGATGAACTACAACTCAGTAAAAAAAGGTATGGAAAAAGCAGTGTGTATCTAATTGATTAAGGGAGGAATTAACATCATGATAGACCTTATTATGAAGGAGAAGAATTTTTAATTATCTCTTCTGAGCATGGTTTACCTTAAATAGCTGCAGTTTTGGTACTCCTACCACCTACTCATTACAACTGCTCCAAAACAGCTTCTAAGAATATTTTCCTTTCTTGGAGAAACTGACTCCCACAGCTGGAAAAAAAGAAAATTATCCAGAATACTTTTCACCTTAAAATTATTATTTAGTTCAACTGAAAGATTTTGTGGGTCTGTATCAACACCAGTTAATTTTTCTTACTATACAGGAACAAACCCAAGTTACTCTATTTGAAGCTCTTGTCTTTTTAACTCGTATTTTTACTTAATATCAATTTTTCTAGCTGTTCAAAATGTAAAAAAGAAAATTTCATAGAATGTTTTAGGTTGGAAGGGACCTTTAAAAGTCTCTAGCTCCAATCCTTCCACCATCCACTAGACCAGGGCACTCAGAGCCCCATCCAGCCTGGCCTAGAACACTTCCAGGGATGGGCCTTCCACAACTTCTCTGGGCAACCTGGCCCAGTGCCTCACCACCTTCATAATAAAAAAATTTCTTCCTTTTTTCTCATTTCAGTGTAGTCGCAGTTTAAAGCTATTCTCCCTTGTCCTTTCCCTTGTAGAAAATCCTCCTCCAGGTTTCTTGTAGCCCCCCTTAGGTGCTGGAAGGCTGCTTCTTCACGGTCCCAGCTCTCACTGCCTGTCTTCATAGCAGGGGTGCTACGGCCCTGTGATCATCTTTGTGGCTCTCCTCTGGACTCCTTCCAACAGGTCCATGTATTTTGTATGTTGAGGTCTCCCAGGGCTGGAGGCAGCACTCCAGGTGAGGGTTCATCAGAGGGAAGCAGAGCAGCAGAATCAGCTCCCTTGACCTTCTGGCCATGCAGCTTTTGACGCAGCCAGGATGCGGTTGGGCTGCAAGTGCACATTATTTGGTCGTGTTGAATTTCTTGTCAACCAATGCTCCGACGTACTTTCCTCATGGCTGCTCTCAATCCATTCTCCTTGCAGCCTGATCTTTTGCTTCGGATTGTCCTGATCCAGTTGCAGGACAGAATCACAAAATCACAGAACAGGTCAGACTAGAAGGGACCACAGTGGGTCATGTGGCCCAACCTCTCTTGCTCAAGCAAGGCCATCCTAGAGCACACGGCACAGGATTGTGTCCAGACACATCTTGAATATCTTCAGTGAAGGAGATTCCACAACCTCCCTGGGCACCTTTGCATTTGGCCTTGTTGAACTTCATGACGTTTACATGCGCCCATCTCTCAAGCCTGTCCTGGTCCCTCAGGATGGCATTCCCTCCCTCCAGTATGACAACCACATCACAAGCTTGGTGTCATTGGCAACACCTTTGGGGTGCATTAAGCATTTCTCTCAATCTCAAACCATGATTTTCCAGTAATTTTGGATGAACCACCAGAACTAGTATCTGGCTATTTTCAGATCTCTACTCACACTAGCAAAGCTGATACTAATGTCTCAGTAATGCCATTTATATGAAAATAATGAGATTTCCTTGGACAATTGTGGTGTCTTTCTTTCCAAATTTTTAGGGAGATATCCAGTTTTAGAGATGACAGGAAAGAAAACAGATTGCTCACACTCACTGAGCAAGTGGCAGCCTGGCAGATCTGCCATTGAGGCCAATCTCAGCAGCCATTGACTGAGACTGTGTGTATACCTCCAGGAGACCCAGCCCATAGGTGAAAGAAACTCAGTGCCATTTGTCTCTTTCAAGTTCTCCTGTTGTTTGAAGCAGCCTTTATTCTCTGCACTCCGGGGGGGAGCTAGATGCATGCTGCTCACTCTGAATAAGCGGTGAGAAGTTCACAGTTCCCAAAAATAGCATTGTGTACAGGCAGTAGCTGTGTCTCAGAAGCAGCGCAGCTCTGCTTACATGGCCTAACGCCTGCTATAGTTAGCGCTGCCTAGTTGGCTAATTAGCCGAGTGAAGGTCCTGCATGAGCACTTCCATATTATTTCCCACTGCAGAGTTAACTCAGCTATGATATCTCTGCAGGATTTATCACTGTCCACAAAAAGAGCTGGATTCCTGGCACGCCTGTATGATGATGATCAAGCAGATAACTAACTAATATCTATACATCCACCTCTGTGGTTTGACCCACATTTCACTACTAAGATGATCGAGTAAAAGAAGAAATTCTGTTCTTAGTTTACATGTCTCAGGGAAACATATATTCAGTGAATATTTTACCTTAAACACATCAGAACATACACTTACACATAAAAAAAATTTGCTTATTACAGCTCCATAAACTTTAATTGTCCCTTTTCAATACTTTTATGGTTCTAAACCAACTACTGTATTTTAAATAAGTCATTACAGCAGAAGCTACTGCAAAATTGAAAGAATATTTGTATTATAGGGTTAGAAAAAAATGTAAGTGGAACCACTGAACTTTTCCAAAACATAGGGCTCTGATACTTTTAACTTATGTAATTAATTCAAATATGACTGCTTTATTAGATCCTTTTGACATTTAATTGACTAAAATAGTACATTATAATGATCCTAAAATATGACTTGGGGGAAATATTTCATTATCTTAACAATGTAAGTGGGCATTTTTTTCCTCTGGGAATGACTACTTTTTATGGAATAATTATAAATAAAGGCATTTATGAATTCACACAGTATTTTGATAATATTTTTTTTTTTACTTGGAAAAGATCTAAAAAATGACAGCATTTACTAAATTAATGAAAAAATAAGTATACAAAACTTCTTATATGGAACTTGAAAATTTTGATAAGACTTGAAATTAAGATAACTAAATATGATTAGAAAATTCACCCTGAGGATCCCATAGAGCATTGCTAGGTGTTTAGAAAAGCTGAGAGATTCAATATCTATGGAACGCAGAAGGTTCGTTTCCCACAGCCTTTTCCTTAGTGAAGTAATTTCTTTCTGGCATAAAGAGGGGTTTAAATGTTATTTCTCAATTGGCAGATTTTTTACTCAATTTCCAGAGGTGCATCTTATTACAAAGAATGAAAGGCAATAAAGAATGGAACTCAAGCTCTGTTGTGCATCAGGCAGAGGCAAGAACAAAGGCACCTGCCCTTCTCTGAGGAAGGTTAAGAATATTTCTATAGCTGACATTAAGCAAAAAGAATAATTACCTGCACAATTCTCCAAAAGCGTAATGCAATGAAAGGCAGCTCACAATCAGACTTCTGCTCCGACAACAGATGCCACATTCTATAATTAATGTCAAATTATTTTATGAGCTACTGAAACACACTGATGTATGTCCCTGCTCTGTTAAAATTCAGTAAGTTTTCAATTTTACTTCTAGTTCAGCTTAAGGAAGATCAAACCTAAAAATTGCTCAAAAAATTTCATATGTATCTTGTCCTTAGAATCAGGGCTATGGTACCCTGGTGGTTACTGTAAACAAAAAGTTAACCACTCACTTTGAGATGTCATGCAGAAGGTGACTCCTGCAGCAATGGCATGACAGTCTATTGTGTGCAGCAGTGGATCAGAGGACAAAGCCTTGCATCAATTTTATCTGCAGTTCTCAAATCTTCAGAACCTCCAATCCTAGTGTAAACTGTATATTATGCAATCACAAACTGACAGGCAGAGAAAGTATAACCACAGGACACTTTTAAAAGTCAGTATAGACACTGTGGAGAAGATGCCAGACATATGTTTATATGAAAAAAATGACCCAGAAATCAAGAATGTAATTGCTGTCTAACAATCAAACTCTCACTGAATTGTAGTGCCTCACATAGTTGTGAAGGAATTTCATGCAAGTTGAAATCATTTATATAATATACCAGCTCTGCAAATTCATGAAGTTTATGATAAGTTATTCTGAGATATTTCATAAGCTCAATATTGTTATTATTATTTAAAAATCACAAGACTGGGATATAAAACAGCTGCCATCTCAAAGATCTGATCAAAAATCAATAAAAGGACTTTATGATACTGAAAGAAGGCAAGAAAATTCTCCTTTTTGTGTTAGTACCTTGAGGACTTGTGAGAAGGCCATATTTTGGATATGTCTCCATTCATGGCCATTTGGAGGAATGTTGCAGCTCCTGATCCATCAGGAACCCAGCAGAGTTTGCCCTGTCCTGAGGCATTGTTTTCCTTCACAAGCTTTCCTTTGGGGCTTTAAGCTATAAATTTTTTCTTCTGGATTGGTGACTGAATGCAGAAACTTGTTATCCCAACCAAACAGCTTTGTTAGCTTTGTTTCAATCACAAGATCCAGGATCTGATGGGAAAGAGTAGCAAATATGGTCTATCTCAAATTTGCATGGCTTTCAACACTGTCTCCCACAACACTGTCATAGGTAAACTCAGGAATTGTGGACTGGATGAGTGGACAGTGAGATGAATTGAAAACTGTCTGAACAGCAGATGCCAGAGGGTCATAATCAGTGGCACGGGCTCTACCTGGAGGCCTATCATGAGTGATATCCCCCAAAGTTCAATACTGGGCCCAGTACTGTTTAATTATTCATCAATGACTTGGATGAAGGTCCAGATGTCTCCTCAGCAAGTTCATGGATGACACAAAGCAGGTAGAAGCTTTGGGCTGATCCCCCTGAGTGCTGTGCAGCCCTTCAGAAGGATCTGGACAGGTTGGAGAGATGGGCAGAAAGGGACCATCTGAAATTCAAAAAAAGCAAATGCAAGATCCTGCACCTGGGGAGGAATAAGTGCAGGCACCAGCACAGAAAGGAGCTCTGCAGAGAAGGATCTGGCAGCCCTGAGCCAGCAGTGTCCTTGGCCAGGAGGGCCAGTGGTACCCTGGGGTGCGTTAGGGAGAGCACTGACAGCAGATCAAGGCTGGTGATCCTGCCCCTCTACCCAGCCCTGGTGAGGTGCATCTGGAGTGCTGTGTCCAGTTCTGGGCTCCTCAGTGAAAGAGAGACATGGAGCTCCTGGAACAGGTCCAGAGGAGGGGAACAAAGATGATGAAGGGACTGGAGCATCTCTGTTATGAGGACAGGCTGAGGGAGCTGGGCCTGTTCAGCCTCAAGAAGACACAAATGAGAGGGGAGCTCATCAATGTCTGCCAGTACCTGAAGGGAGGGTGGCAGGAGGATGGAGCCAGGCTCTGCTCAGTGGTGCCAAGCAACAGGACAAGACCATTCACTGCCAATACTACTATCATACTTCTTGCCATGCCTATACCAATATGAAAGCTCATGGAATAAAACCTTTATGAGGGATTCAGACCTTTCCGTAAATTTATCCATTAATCCCATCAGGTAGGCTAAATAATATCAAACTTGCTTTGTAATCCCTTCTTTCAAACCACCATGTTTAATAAGTTGTTGTCTACTATGGCATACGAGATTTTCCAGAACAACCTAAGGTTATACTGATGTAAAGGTTACACTGACTGCAAAGTATTAATCTTAGTATTTACCCAATTTGTGGAATACAAATGTATCAATTGTGTATCAATTAAAATTACACTGCTTAGGCAGTTTATAATGAGAAAGAAAAATCACATGTTCATATACTCAACTTTCTTCGTGCCAACACATTATCTTTGTCCCATTAAAAAGCTTTATGCCATCTGTACCATCTGTGATACCAGCTGGTACATTGGTCCAAAAATATCTCTTCAATTATAGTATACTGATTGGTTTTTATATAGACTCAATTGTAGCTTAACTGAATTATAAAAATAAATTTATATTGGTTTTTTTTTCCCATTTCTGTGATTTGATTTTGGTAATAAAAATTCTAAAACTTCCTGTTCTTTTCTCGAGATTTGGAGATTTTATAGTTGAAGCACATAAAATGAAGTAAAGAAATAGTTAAAATAAGGTTATAAATTAAGTAAGTTAAGTAATGACACCATGTTCAAAATGAGACACCAAACATTTCTAGCAAAAAATGAAATATAATTTTGTTATTAAAAAAAGCACAAAATCAACTAAAAAAAATTTTCCGAAAATGTTCCTTCTAAACAAACACTATATTCATTAAAAATGTAATTTTACAAAGCTAGAAGTTGGGTGATATTTTGTTTTCCTACATAAAGATTTAACTTAACAGAATAGGGTTATTTATATAAAGCAATTGAGTGAAATTCCTTTTACAATGAGATTTAATGGCAAGATTCTCATTCATTCCAGCAAGCCAAAATTTAGCATCACACATTTAAAGGAAAGGTGTACATCCTTCTGTACCCCTCATCCCTTGTAATAGGGATTGATGCTTAGATCAATCACATTACCCCTGCTTTTAAGCTGTACTACAAAGACCTGAGTTCTATGTTATGAATACTTCCCACGCAGAAATTCTGGTATATATATTAATTACATAGGAAGTATACATCAAAAGAACTGTACCATGATCATAAATCCTAACAGCATTAGTTCAGCCCCTTTCTGCATATGCATTGTGGTGCAACCTTTTAATGTCATGATGATGTGCTTTAGTTTGAACAGGAGTTTCTTTTGATAAGTTAATTTAATTCATGGATATTAGTTATTTACCAAATTCAAAACTTCACACTTTCCTCATTTTGTGCCCCCATAACTTACTTATCAAACATTACTGAAAATCCAAACTGAAAACAGACTTCTCTCTGATGTTCATCACTGCAGTGTCTGAGTGCTTCACAAACATTACTACATTTATGTTCAAAATACCCTTGTGAGATGAGAGGTTATTATTATACCTACTCTATGAAGAACAGAGGCACAGTGAGATTAAGATCAAAGGTATTGATTAATTTGGGCACTTGGTAGGAAACTCATGGAAGCTCATTTTCACAGTGCTTAATACACAGCCTTTCATATAGGTTCAAAGCCTATTTATCAGTGGTGCAAGTGCTCAATATTCTATGAGTCAAACCCCAAGGATTTACTCAGAAAACAAGAAACACATAATGTCAATACCTAAAATTTGTCATAACTGACTCCTTTCACGTCACATCGGGGAGGTTTAGGTTAGACATCAGGATATGAGGAAAAGGTTCTTCACCCAGAGGGTGATTGGGCACTGGAACAGGCTCCTCAGGGAAGGGGTCACAGCACCAAGCCTGACAGAGTTCAAGTTTTTGAACAACACTGTTGGGCACACAGGGTGATTCTTGGGGTGTCCTGCACAGGGCCAGGAATTGGACATGATGGTCTTGATGGGTCCCTTCCAACTCAGCATATTCTATGATTCTATGACACAGGGGCTTTGTGGGAGAAGAAATCTGGTTCTCCAGCATAAATTAACAATATGGACCTCTTTTTTGTATCTTTTTTGTATCCTGTTTCGTTCACTATTTTCTAAATTGCTTGCTCAACAACTATGGAATTGCACTGTTTTTGTACTAAAAGTAGGGGGGTTTAGGTTTCAGACAAATTTACAGCTAGGAAAGAGATAAACAGATAGCTGCAGTAAGTTACTATGTTCCCATATAATTCAAAATTAGAAGGAGATGGAGTAACTTCTGTGTTTTCCCACAGCAGAGAAACTGAGATTCAGAAACACAAGAATGGATTTTATGTTACTGTAGGGACATACTGTGATGATTCACCTACTCCATCTAGGTTTGATTTTTCTCACTGGCCACTCTTCATCTCAGTTCCATCAGAAGCAATATGAATGAAAGGACTTAGTTTAAGAAGTGAAACTATCACAGCTTGGAAAGGGTAGCTCTTGTCAACTGAATGGTCTTCAGTTAAAAAATTTTACCTCTCAACCAGCAATGATAAACACAAACATGCAGAGATAAACATAGAGAAATTTATAACAGCTCAGCTGATAGATGGTACAGTCAAAACCTATAGTATTTTTATGGCTTTAAATATATATATACAATAACAAGGAGGTCAGATGTAGTGATGCTATTTACATTCAGAGGAACTTGGTGATGTGAGCTGACAGAGGTTTAACTGCGACATATTCTTGCTGGCAGTCCTTGCTGTTACATTCCAGCACATGCACATGCTTAGGCCAGCAGGAGGTGCTGAATCCAGCTTCACCTTACTATTGCCCTAGACCCTGAGTTCTCGTATTGCCAGAAGCAGGTTTTCTCTACTGCTGAGAATGATAAACCCAATCCTTTCAAGTATCTTACTTTTACAAGACCAAAGATAACACAAATTAAAGGATGTTTTATCAAACGACTTTGAGTATTACAGGTAATAACATTTTTCAACTTTTTCATCTATTATAATTTTCCTTTTCGCATCCTATATAACAAAGAAATCAGGCTGGCCTCAAACATGGAGGGTTACAGAGAACAGTGCAAAAAGCACACAGGTAACTCAGTATTTCTTGCTCCATTTTCTGTGACATATGTGAAGCCAAGTATGCCTTCTGCTTTCCTACACAGTATAGGCTTGCTGGCATTTGGCTGGGGTGATCTGGAAAATTGAGTTGCACTGTTGCCACATATGACTAATACTGTCATTGAGCTCACTAAACATTTAGATGGCTTGGTGGAAAACTTCACCTCCTTACTGACTTTTCATTAGTTTCTTGCACAGAGAAAGGATGAGTAAGAAAGTTAAAGAATAACTGAGAACACATCTCCTTGCCAAGAAGATAATGCTCCTGGGAGGAACAGCAGGGAGGCGCAACAGGAGAGCATTACTGCAACAATGAAAAGCCCCCTATCCTCCCAGTTACCCCTTTGGGGCTGAAAGAAGGGCAAATATCTCCTATCAGAACTAGCCAGACTCCCATGGAAACAAGAATTTAAATTAAAGGGGGGGAGGGATAGCAGGAGCAAACAAAGCAACAAGCAATTTTGTCATTTCCTACAGTTTTTCCCTCCTTTCTTCTGCCCTAACTTTTCACTTCTGAGATATGCTGCTTTTCCTTTTATTTTGATCTTTTCTGAAAAGTTATCCAGTCATAATGATTCAGCATGATAAAAACAAAACAAAACAAAACAAAAAAACCCTGATTTTGCATACTTCTTTTAAGAAGCTGCTTCTGTCAGCTACCTTGATCTGCAATAGAAGTGCTCCTTCCAGTCACAGGATTTTTTCCAGGGTCAGATGCTTGCAAATGCAGTTGTGTCATACTGCACTAACACCCAGTAAATTTGGTAAACAAAATGCAGATCTCAACAACCACCACAACAAATTCAGTTCTTTATGTGCCATACCATTTATAAAAAGACATTCAGAGCTCTCATTTAATCTCGAATACTATCAGTATATTTAGTCATTTAAATTGCTGGAATAATGCCCAGATGGAAAGTGGCAAGATATTTAAAGATTTATACCATTTTCTAAGTATGCCATGAATATAAAAGTCCTTCCACTTAATCTAATATGCTTCTTTGGCCTATTAGTTTTGGATTGATAAAATATTTTTAAATAAAAAGTCAGCAGTTGGCAGACATGGTAAAAATCAAAGATAACTGTGAGTACAGAGACTTAATAGGAATATATATTGGTCTCCTACAGGATATATTTAAGTTACCAAAAGTAGCAAACCTCTACCATTTATTGTATTCCAAACCTTGCTAGATTGCTAGAACTTGATTTTTAGGTAACAGATTTTCAATAAATTAGCAACAATTCTTTTTTTTTCTTTTTAAAAATGGGACACTAACATTTTTGGGTAAAAATGAAGGAAAATATGAGGAAACAAAATTAGACATCAGATTCTCCAATGGAGAGGTCAGAACTTCATAGCTTGCTTTCATCTTCAGAGAATATAATTTCTATATTGTAGTGCAATGAATAGTTTTCAAATATCTGCATAATATTAAACAAGTAAATCCAATTTTGCTAGAGAAACAAGAGGAATTACAGAAAATTATATTTCTGGTATAACTAGCTGATTAAAAAGTAGTTAATCAGCTATTCCTTACATTCTTCAACCCCATTGAAGAAAATGGTAGGATATTGTTTTAATAGTTAAAACTGACTGAACGATAAGTTGATCATTCATAAGTAGGATTAATGATCTCAAAAAAAAAAAAATTACATTTTACTATGCAGAGTCCAGAGTGACATTCCTGGAAAGGTTCCAGCCAGCTTGATGGTTCCTCATGCTTTTTATATGAAAAGAAAACACACATTTGCAATGATTAATCAAATACTAAATAGTTTACAAAAAGATTTCCATGGAATATCATTCTCCTTATAAAACAGGCATATTCACTCTAAGGAGAACTGACTTTATAATCTGCACTTTGCAACTTGCTATCTTTGTATCAAGCACTTTTAAAAACTTAGTTATGGAAAATAATTACTTTTATAAGCACTAATAACTGTTTCAGGGGCTGTAAAGATGCATGTATGAATTCTCCCCAGACTGTAAACTAGTGGCTATTGCAAGAGTTTGGCCACTTTATTTTAGTTTGGAAATGTTTAAAAACCTTTTAAGTACACAGGGGGTTTTTTATAAGATTTGCAGGATTTTTTGTAATGACTGTGGGCTCTAACTAATAATTTTAAAACTTTAAGAAGAATCAAAACCTTTATAAGATACATGTTCATGGAGTGTTTCTTATAAGAAATAAAGGAGAATGACTATTAAACTGTTTCTATGCAAAAATGATGCGACATAATTTTATACATACAAAAGAGTGTGTGAGAGCCTCACATTTTCATTAGCTACAAGCAATACTCAGTTTAACAAGTCTCTACACAACTACACAGTAAAACCCCTTTCCAAAACATTAACTGGAACGATTCTCAATTGTGAGGATTGATGTTTTTCCAATTTCCATTTTAATGCTCTGAAAGACAGCAAGAATTCCTGAACAGTACACCTTCCTGTTAATTTGTGACATTAACTATTATTGCTGCCCTGAAGAGAGTATTAGAAGTCTTATTGAGATTAGATCTCTCCTACAAATTTAAAAGAAAATTAGGTTCATGAGGGAGATCCTCTAATTTTATTGCCATGATTTGTCTTTCAGAGTTAGCATTTGGCAAGAAGGGAACAAACTACAAGGTGCCCCTTTTTGCCAGGTAACTTAATACAAACTCCTTTGTCCAGGATTATAATGGGTGAACAGGCTTTAGTGTAAAGCCAAAGAAAAAATATTAAAAATAGATTATTACCCCTCATCTTTTCTTAGCATTTTTAAAACAGCTTTTTCATACTCCGTAAATATATACATCTTTATTCTAATGTGAAGAATTATTTAGCTAAGAATAGAATCCTATATTGGTTTCAGGGAAAAAAATTGAAATAAATAAAAATGGCCACTTAACAACACTTTTACATTTAAATGGATTATATTCACATTTTCCATCCAGTTCATTGAGTTGAAAAATATGTATATACAATGTTTCAATATTTGTTCAGAAGGTAAAACGTCCATAACACAAAATGGATAATTTGCACAGAAAGCCAGAAAGTATAAGGCAACATGAAACCTTGACTTATTAGAGACAAATAAGAAAACAGTGCCAATTCACAGTTCATTGTAATTAAAGAAATACCCAAAGCAATACTGAGCAATGTTCATTAATTGTGAAAAAAATATCATTCAAAGACAAAAAGTGAATAAACTTTTCATCCTTTAAGTTTTCCTCAGTCTAAATTCTGGGTAGCAAATTTACTTCAGAATAACATGTACACCAAGAGCAGCAGCATCAAATTCTAAAACATTTTAATAAATATTTCAAATAGATGAAGTGGGCTAAACATTGCTTGTTGTGAATTCTCAAGCAAATTACTTTTTGTGTTTTTTTACAAAATAAAGATTTCTGTATTGTCTAAAACTACTAATGGTTCCCTTTTAAAATTAATTTCTATGTTTGTGTTCAGAGCATAAAATCTCAGGTATGCTAATCTCTTCAGTCATTAATACGTGCAGTAATAGACTGCAAAGCTTCCTTTTTCAGAATGCAAGAAATATTGCAAAGGGTTATGCTCTATTTATTTACACACTGAGCCCCTAGAATGGAAAGGAGAAGTGAGTTTGGCAGGGGACACAGTCCTCAGTCTCTCCATAACCTCTCTAAATCCCTTCCTCAACCCCGACTTCTTTTTCTTCCCTCTTCCTCCCCCACCTCTTTTTTTCTCTTAGAGGCTTTCAGACTCAAAATTGCAAAGCCATATGTGAACAGCAGTTCTATAGGCACATAGGACAAATGTTTCCTAGTGCCCATAAAAAGGTCCTCTCATGTAAATCTGTGATTTCAACAGAAACCAAACAAAGCTCAAAGCATCTGTGAGAAAGCTGAGGGGAAAAAAACCCCACGAAAACTACAGGATGTAGTTTGAAATGACAGGAAATAAAACGTGACACATCTGAAAGGTCATAAAAATTCAATTATGGGACAAGTTAAGATCTGAACTGTATATCGGCCATGGTTTAGGAGAGCACTGCTGGTAAAGAGCAGCTACTGGGACAAGCAAATGAAGTCAGGAGTATATGGTATTCCTAACACTGAATATTTATTATTTTTTTGGTTTTTTCTGACACATTTATCTACACCAGTTATTTCATATTTTTCCTGTAGGGAAGGTTAATTAGGACCAGGCAGATTTCAGGACCTATCACTCCATGTACAAGCAAACAAAAAAGATGTTTTTGCTACAGTAATCAAGTTAGGAAAAAAATCCTCTTTCATGAGTCATCATACTTTCTAATTAAGGCAACTGAGGGCTTTGATAGTGGACTGCAAATCCTGTATGTAATCCTGATGTCATCACTTTCTACCTTACATGTCTTTGCCTCATCACTTCACTGCTCAAAAGAAAAGCACACAGCCAGTAATGCTGAGAGACACTGGAAAAATACTTCAGTCCAAAGGCCCCTATCTTATATGAATAAACGTTTTTGTTAATTTTTAACTACTAGGGGAACAGTTTTTCATGGTCTTTGAGAGACCATGAGATGTGACTAGATTTCAAAGCAATGGTCAACTTATTTGCTTAGGACAAGCAAAGGAAAATGGGCCACAGTGACAAACTACTACCCTATTCACACAAAGTCCATACTTAAAAATCTGGTACTGACAATCTTCAGCAGGAATTTTTTGAGCTATTTAAGGTCTGAGACAGTATGAAGTATCCTAGGCAGAGCAGAATTTTAACTAGCTCTGAAATAACTTTGGGTATTTTTTTCCACATATACTTTGTCAAATGTACTGTTTGACAGGGAAAAACACACACAATGATTGACAGCTTGGGATTTTTCCTAAAGCACTCATACCTCAACTCATAAATATGTGATATGAGGAAACACAAACAATGAAAAAACCATAAATAAACAGTTGGTCATGTATAATATTTTTAGCAGTATGAAATACAGAGTCAGCAGTACAATGCCTCCAAATTTATCTTCATGACAGACAGCTAGTTGTCTTCTTGGTGTCTCTCATTTGCATTTTACAAAATCTGCAGCAAATGTATATTCATGGCATAGAATGATCCTGAAAGACTCATAACTGCCCTAGGTTAGCTGAGGAGGCTGCCAATTTACTGAGGGGATACTTCAGGGCTGCCCATTTTTGAAATTGAAAGTTTTTCAACACGTCCCTTAAACTTGAGCTCAGTGTTTATTGCAGCATCAAGCTCTCACTGATGCATTCCTGGCACTGTCATAGTTTGTTCCTCTGTCCTCAGTTACAAGATACCTGCTCTCTGGAACTACTGTCTGATGGAATTAGTCAAATTACCGAGCCTTGAGCATTGATTAAAATACTGGGTTTCGTATGAAAACATTTCCCATTGACAACCATGTTATTTCATTTACTTTTCTTTGAAATACAAGAAAGTGCTTTTTTTTTTTTTTTAATTCTCTTGATCATCCTTTTGAGGATGCACTCGTTCATTGAATCCATGCTGTTTAAATCCTACATCAAAAAGGGTTGAGTATAATTATCTTTCCAGTACTTATGAAATAACATTCTTCTTATTCCCAGATTTTGAAACAGGAAGAGCAGGAAGACATCCCCAGTGTGACAATATTCTAAAATTTTAACATAAGAGTGAAGATTTTCCATTCTGAAAATAGAGTTAAATCATCCCAACATTGCAGTAAATCAAATATTTATTTTCCTTCTCTGAATTCATAAATGGAAATTGTGTCTGAAAGAATAATTAATTCTATGAAGCTAAAACATGTTGACAAACTCAGTTGCAAGATTATACAAAGAAACTAAAACATGAAGAATGAATGGTAGAGGAGAAATAGTATCTGTTTTAAAAGAAAGATCAAATATCCTTTTTTTCCCAGCATTTCCAGCTGCAAACTGTTACAAGGGCAATGAGTTACCAAATAACCTGGTATTTAGAGCTATCATGATTTTTTAGAAATAAGAACAAAAAATTTCAGTTATTTTTTAAATACTAAACTGCAAGCCTCAACTGCCTAATGACTATTTTTATAACACTTTACCAGTGTAAGTTAGCTTAAAATAACGAATGGGGAATCTGCTTTGTGTAAAAGAACACCTAAGTGGGAATGAGCCACCACAATATGATTTGCAAACCCACTCTCATTCTTCCAAGAGAAAACAGTAGGTACTGAGCAAGCAGCTCTGTGGCCACACGCTCTGAGCTCCTACAGCACTGCCATGAGCACTAGGAATGCTCTATCACTGCAGTCCAACAAAACCTATTTGGCCAGTGAGGTTTTGACCTTGGACAACAGCACAGTACTGAAGAAAGTACCTCAGAGTGTCTGTCTTCTTGATCCTGATAAATATTCAAATCTTCCTGTAAAGGTATCTCTATGGGAATATGCTTTCTATAATTTGGTACTACATAAAGCAAAATTAATGGCTTCATTTTGAGTTAACTATGTGTCAGATTCTGATTTTGTCTCTGCCAGAGTAAAACTGAGCCTGATTTTACAGTGATTTATCTGTCTGCTAATTCACTTTACCAAAATAAAATAAATCCTTAATTCTATCATCACCTATTGGCTGTTTTAAGACCCTTTTGGAGGTGTAAATTATTAGCCAGTTTGAAGATATTGAAGAATCAGACCTATAAACTTCAATGCAATTTGGTTTAGATTCACACATCATTTCTAGAGAGGTGATTGCTTCAAGCTACTGAGATTGATGATAAATAATCCAGTGGAAAAAAATCTAAAAATTCGCATGAACAGAAGGATGAGTGTTCTGAAAGACTTACAGAAAACCTATTTTTGACTCATTAGCTCCAGTAACAGTAAAAAAAAAAAAAAAAAAGAAATTGCAGCAAATTATAGGTACAACCTGATACAATAATAGGAAATCAAACATGTATTTAGCAAACCATAATATGCATGTGATTAAAGCAGCCATTTGTTGAAAAAATTAACTTAAACCTTTAAAAATGAGTGGCTGAGAACAGCTAAATGTTTATGCTTAGATTAAAAGTCATATGAAGCACTTGTTTATTTGGACAATGCAGAGATCAGTGCAGTTTAAAACCAGAGGTAAGTCATATTTAACTAGAACATTATTTCTAAAAGCTGGAACTAAGCTACTAAAGCAGAGCCTTTAAAGTTAATGTGTAAATAAAGTAACATCACACACCCAGGTTATGGTGACTTAGCTCTTCATGACAAAGCAATGTCATGCTTTTTTTTTCAGTCTGTTTGACACAAATTGGATATACTGAGGATCTGGTTTGGGTTTGTTTGTTTGTTTCTGTCATAAACTGTGTACAAGGGAATGAAAAATGCTGCCAAAATGCAAAAGAATTGTTTGGGGCAGTGTTTTTTCTCCTGTTTTTACATAATACTGCAAAGTACAAATACAGTGGTAAAAAGAGGAATCTGGTGAATAAAATTCTTAACTGTTTGCATGTTCCTGAAGGAAATAATGTGAAGCAGATTAACCTACATTTCAGGACAGTTGCTGTTTAATTTATTATTCATAAAAGAGTTCAACTTTCAATGATGAGATATTTCACAGCCAACTTCTAATTTTAAAAAGAAGCATTTCTTTCAATATTTATTAATAAATACAGTACATAACATCATTATGTATAAATATGACAGAATATTACCTTTCTCCATTTCCTCAAAGACAAAGGGATTGATCATGTAATTTCCATGCAAATATACTCTGACAACAATGAAAAGAAATTTTACTCATCAAAATAGAATTTTGGGTTGGGCCCTGATAAACTGATACATCTAATTGCTGGGATTTTACATTTACTCATTTATCTTCTGACTGAAGGATTTTTTTTATGCAGACCATGTATTTTTATGTGCTGCAAAATGAATACTCCTGCAGTACAATTATTTTTATCACATTATGATAAAGCACCTCAATCAAAGCTGTACCATTTTTAATCTCTTTACACAATAGACTCAAGACAGCAGAGACTTTTTGTACCTGTAACTTGACTGATGTTAAATTCAGCAATACCATTGTATCAAAAATTCAGAATTCTTGGAAGGACAACAATTTCTCCTACACTAAAATTTTCAATAGAAAAGGTACCTTTAGAGCTCAAATTTTTCCAGGCAAAAATTCTCTTTATCAAGCAGCAATTCCTAAGCATTTTCTTGCAGCTTGCAGGCTTCTGAGGATACTGTTGCAAATCTTCATTCTCTTCATGTGTTTTCTTCTCAGGGGCTAAAACTTCCATCCTAAACAAAAACTTAACCTTTAGTTTTCCTGCAGGATATATACACAACTTAAATCCAAAGACTATGGGTAAAGGAGATGGGGGGAGAAGACAGGAGATGGACTGGGGATAAAGGGAAAATATTTAGAATTTCATTAACCATGCTAAGCTCATCTATTCCTAGTATTTATTAAGTAGAATTAATGTATTAATATTCCTTTGATTTTAATTATTTATCTGGAACATTAATGTATTTGTAAAATATACAGATGGGGTAAAATCAGATTTTATCTATTATTTTTTAAAACTCTGATTTTAACTTAAATGATAAAAAATTATGTAATACTTCTAGATGGCAAATAAATATTTACCTCTTACCTTAGTCAGTTGTTTAGGTAAAGGAAATAATGTAATCCTCTATTCATGAACCTATTATCCTTCCTATCTTAGCTTGCCTGACATCAGTGTCATAGAGGGGAGCTGCATTCCTCTAGCAGTTACTGAAAGACAGCTGCTCTCCCCAGAAAAGATGAATAGTTGGGATTCTGTGCTGCCTTGATGCCACTGTCACTCAAAGGCAGAAAAGCAGCTGAGCCACTTAAAGCCAGTTGTACGCTTGGGGACCATTTCTCTACACTACCTCCTCATTCACAGAGGCAGACCAATAAATTTCTACATGGCACTATTCTTCTTTGTAGACTGACACCCTGAAGGAGCCAGAGGCTGTCAGCAACAACCAGCCCTGACTAGGTCCTAACCAAAGCTCTCCTCAGTGGCCACAGACGGAAGAAAAGGAACCTACCCAGCGTTCCAGGACTTTGGTGCTACTCCAAGGCCACGCAGGAGCCCTCAGCAGTGCTCCTGCTTGCTCTTCAGCCGCCGGTGCCGAGGAGACGACTGCTGCTGAGGACAGACCCACGCTGCCAGCCGCAGCAGCCCTCTGCCAAGCAGCCACAGACTGCACCAGGGGAGCCCCCTGGTTACTAACAGAAGCTGTGCCCAGCCTGTGGCAGGACATCAGAGTGGCCCCTTTTTCACTCCCCTCTTTTTCCCCTCACACAGAGTCTGCATCTAACAACATTAAACATGATTTCTAAAGGCAAAAGGTAGGAGAGGGAAAAAAAATTGGCACTGTACACACCAGTTTGATAAACAAAGCTGACTTTTCAATTGTAAACCTACTGCTTCCTAAAGAAAGCAAGCATAATGGAACACAGCACCTCACTGCCTTCACTTCCATCAGGAGTTCCTACGGACTACGCAAAACAATCAAAGGATGCAAAGGAACAAGTATCCACTTTCTGCAATGTATTTTTTATAAGATACTGGAACTCAAAGTTTTTTTAATCAGTCAGCTTCCCTTTGAACTGAATTCATCTTCATGCTAATTACATACATTTATGTTCATGAAGCTTCCTGTGGACATTTGAACTACAGCTTAAGTATGTTGCTTTGTGCAAAATGTTACACACAAAACCCCACACCTATTTATAACCACTGGAGACATCTCAGGTCTATCCACACAGGCTAGAACAATAATTCCATCTCTAGAAACAGCCAATCAATCAGCTGTAAGAAAAAAGATGTCAGTAAATCGTGTCCATAACAACAGAGAAGCATTTGCCCTAACAACCGATTTTTAGGCTGCCAAAGTGAAGGGAAGCACTTCCATTCAGATTCACATCTAGGGACATATTTCAGGCCCATTGCTATTTCAAACTGAACAACACTTGAATTTGCACTGTTGGAACAATACTTGCTTAGCATGACACAGCACTCCAGACATGGCTGTATTCCCATCACAAACCACTACCAAAGTAAGCTGAATTTCAATATGATAACAGAGTTTCTGAAACTTCAGCAGAAAAACTTCTTCCAGTTTAAGCATATTTCACAGGTCTTTTATCTTATCTCTTTCAAAAGTGACATTCTGAGAATAAATATTAATTTTAAATTCATGTTTACTGTGCTAAGAAATACATTTTCAGCACACAATATTCAGTCTGGATTTCCAGATGATTACTGGAACAGAGTTTTGATTTGCAAGAACAAAGCATGAGTGTTAGTTATTTCACAGAAATAAAAGCTCTTTTTAAAAGAGAATGCTCTCAACTATTCCTACATCCCATTTTTGAATGAAATTAATGTACTCTAGAAACTAGAGTTCCTCCCTTTGAACACTGGAGGTTCTCTTCTGATCAGTCTGTGCAAGGCATCTGCAGAAAGTCACCCATTTTCTCTGGTGGAACACATCTATATTGCTCCTGTCCAGTGCAAGGAGAAAACCAATCCTATGCCTGTGAGCACAGGAATCTAGCACCATGTAGTATAGCTCCAAACAGCTAAAACTTGAAAATGTTAATGTAATTCAAGTTCAAGTTTTCTGGATATAAACCTTCAGAGAAACTGCCTGCCCATGTAACAGTGAGCTATAAAATCCTTGATGTTCCAGCTCAAAGGCCAGCTCTCACAACGCATTGCCATACTTCCCAGAGGGCCTCATCTCACAGATTCGTTAATCCACAGGGAGTGTGAATGGGGAACCAGACACAGGAGATGAGACAAGCCTCTGGGAGAATGATTCCCATGATGGGATAATAAACAGGAATGTGTACTGCATAGACATGGAGCAATGGGAGAGCTCCCACGTTAGTATTTGAATAAAGTCTTCAGGAGGTACAAGAATACAGAGGAGTTTTGCCAGAGATGGGATGTATAAATGCACAAATTCGATAACACTACTCAAGAGGGAATGGAGAGGTAGAATCCTTGCTGAAATCTTCAGGGTTTGCTTCTATGCACCTGAAAACCATGTCTTATTTGCCACAGACATGAAGAGATTCATTTGAGATAAATCTCTAGAAGGACTTTTTCTAAAGCTGGTTCAGAAGATGTCAAGATGTTCAGATAGCACTGTATCTGTCTCCTTACTTCAAACCTTAATCAAGTCCACAGCAATTTTCTTCTATAATACAAGTATACATGAATCAGAAGTTCTGTGCAGTGCTAATCATCATGCTATAATTTTGTAGTGAGTTTAAAATAAGCTTAAGCTGTAGAACAATAAATTTCAAGGTACCACTGAATTTTTTCAAACAAATGATGCTGTACTTCATATAATCATAATAATGATTTATAAAAGGAATTAACATCATTCTTCTGAAGGTGTGCATTTGATTTACCTCCTTCTCTTCAGATCGTGTACTCTGAGGAAAGGAAATGGATTGACAGTGAATTCCACATTTACAAACGCAAGGACTGTAAAAAATATATTACACACAGTGTTAAAGAAAAACCAGTCATTTTGTAAGTAACATGAGAAAAGCATGTGTGAAAGGTTTATCAATCCAGGCTGCACAGGATCCTTCCTTTCCCAAAATACAGTTAATCATTTCATAATATAGGTGAAATGAAAAAGGAGTTTAAAGAGAACCTGAGCAACTTCAGAATCTGGGAATGGGGAGATCTTTCAACAGGGAGTGAGTAGTGAAACAGGTCAGAAAGAAAATAAAGAGACCTCTGCACCAGTGGGAGTACAAACAAGACAAATGTGGAGCAACAATCTGAAAAAACCCTGAAATATCTCTGGTCTGAGCCCTTACATGTTACTGCAGCAGTAACCAAGACCCTGAATTCTTCTGAGCACATGCAAATTAGGAAAGGCAAACTGTTTACTGCAGCTGTAATAGTGCACAGAGACGGGGACTTCCTAAAGAAAGCAGGTTTTCATTATTTCATGTTACTGGATTTTATCTGTAATCAATAACACCCAAAAGTAAAGCTGGGTTTTTTGTATAAATTTTTTTATTTCCTATTGATGGTTAAATAACTATTTTTATGAGTGATCTAAATCATACAAGCTAAAAACTCCAGTCACAAGCTGATGAATCATATAAAGTCTGTGTGATGCCACATAGCTACAGATATTTTGAGCAATACTTACTTGAACTACAAGGAAATGTCTTCTAGCTGGGTGTAAGTGGACATGGGTGTATGAAGGTTAATATTGCTTGATCAGATTTGATCTTTGGAAAAATGAAACTGAACTTTATATGGATTCACGGAAAACTGTATAATTCTTCCCTCCATAATGAAATAGCAGCTCATAAGAAGAAAGGCACCATTGTAGAGTGAGAGATACCTCAGGAATATTCCAGATTAAACAGTCAAAACTGGCATCTCTATGGGATTTGGGGGGAATCTTTACAGTACTGTCTAGGTGCATGTGCTGTCTACTCTAGCACAAGTATTTCGAAAACTTTCACTGAATATTGTAAAGGAATTTTTTAACTTCAACAAAGCTAGATTAAACCAGTGGTGTCTGCTGAAAACTTTGGGCCACTAGAGACTGCAGCTATAAGTTGCAAAATTAATACTGAAAAATAGGGCAAGCTTACAGAATCCAGTTCTGGATGAATGTGTGGGTGACTGCTGACATATTAAGGAATATTACAAAGATACTTCAGAGAAAAAACAAGGTTTGCTTTGATTTTGTTTTTCTCAGCAGAGGCAAATTTCAATAGTATTTTATGATACCTGATTTTGGTAGATAAAGGAAAGGATTTGTGAGTGGAAAGGAAAATTTCATTCTCTTTCTGTAGAATGAAAAATGGAACAGAAAAAGGTATCAGCAAAAATATATCAGCTATTTATTTACCCCCACTGTATACTGCTCTCTAAGGTTTTGCTGTTGCATTAACCTGAACTTCATTTACATCTTCTTATCCTTTTCATCATATGTTTGTCTATTTATAGAAGGAAAAAAAAGGCAATTGGATAAATACCAGGTAACAAAAGCTTCCTGTATGATTCAATATTGACTAAAATTTTCGACTTTTGCCAAAAGAAAACAGGTAAATTTTAATTTGCCTAGAACATAGGGAAGAGTTGAGCCGTGCTAGTCTCTCTGGAAATTCTGTGGGAAGCATTTGAAAATATTACACAAGTATAGGGGAAAACGCTCTTTCTTTTTTTTTCTCATCTCATAAAGGTCATCATCTTTCATATATAAAATGTATATAGGTCTTGCCCGTTCATGCACGGTGAATCTCTGTATAGTAAATGAGGAGAAAAGAAAAGAAATAGGAATAGTGGGGCAGACTGCCCCAGAATTCTTTTGGTTTTTTTAACTCTGAGCATTTTGCTGGGACAACACATATTAATAATTGATTTCAGGTTTTATTCAGGTTGTCTGGCTTAGAAGGAAAACATGTGTGTTCACACTTGTTACCTCACCGTGCTGTGTGTGTCACAGAACACCTGGTGATGCTGCAACAACGAATTGAGTGCATCAAGAACAATGAGCAGCATAACCAAGAGCAAACACTGGTGGGTGGGAATTTTCAGAGAGCTCCTTTGCTGTGCCAGAGCAATTTCAAGTCACAATGAGCCCTCTTGGTGTTACAGGTATGTAGGGCTGAGGTCTCATTGGATGATTCCGTAGCCAAACTAAACTGAGACAAAAGGTTTACCTCCTGTCAGATTATGGTGATAAGAGACATGACAGTGACTTTGGTATGAGTAGAAAGGATTTTAATGTTAATCCATTGTTAATGGTAATTAAAACATTCCTGCTCTCTATTAGCAGTTGTCTGGAGTGCATATGTCTACTCCCCTTGGTTAAAGTGGCAGGGAGTTTTAGACTTTCAGTGTTAATAAATATTTCTCAGCAAAGAGAAACATAATCTATTTACTGGTGAAAACTTAGAGTTTTATAGCTGCCAAGAAGCTTTCTTGTCAATATGTCAAAGACTGAATTCTTACAATACTTTTTCCTGGGATAGCGTAACATTTCATTTTCCAAAATTACAGGAGGAAATTGGATTAATGAGAGGGGATAAAAAGGATATGCAAGCCCTAAAAAGTTTTTGAGTTATTTCTAAAATTTTTTCATATGTAACTTAGCAAATTTGAACAATCGCATGCCATTGCTATGAAAGGCAATGACCCTTAGAAAATACATTTTTTAAAAACTATTCAGTAAAATCACATAGCTGAGAAGTCTACCTGGGTTGAGTATTCCAAAGCTGAAAAGGTTCATCCTCTGCCACTGAGAGGGACTCGGGCAGAGGGAGGTCAGAGAGATAACTCGAGTAAGGCAAACGTGCCAGGACTGATCCATTTTCTTTGTAAGAATGGTAAGTTCTGATACTTAAAAAGGATAGCAATCTACCAGAAAGTGCCATCAGTATCATAGCTCATGAAGAATTAATGAGTCTATTGGACTGTTTAACCTCCTAAACAAAGATTTTTTTATCTCAGAGTCATAGGATGAATATACCCAGGATGCATATGACTCCATACAAATACGTACTTTGTTCCTACATCAGTACATCATCATGCTTCAACAAGGAAAACTCTTATTTTAAAAGTCTGAAAACTGAAACAGATGACAATAAAACTTTATGAGATTAATAGTGGTAGCTTTCTACATAAATTATGCTGTGGCTTAGTATATAATTTGTCAGAAATACTGATAGATCAAATTGCTTCTTTAGAACTAACAGAATGGGAGACTGGTCCCAAATATTGTGTGAAATGATGTTTTCTGTAACAGAAGTAGTATCATAAGAGTATAATTTTGGGAAGGATGGACAAAAAGTAGAGGAACTGAATAGAAGTAGATTATTGGATTAACTTTCTGTAAACCTATGGAAATGCCAACAAATTCAGAAGAGAAAGTTCCACTATAATTTGTTGGAAATTATTTGCTCTTGCTTTAAATTTTTATTTTTACATGTTTTACAAGTAACCATATTTATCAGTAGCAGTATTAATCATATTTTGTGCTTTATAGTAATGATAAAATTGTAAACACTGTTCTATAATATATAAGGCATATGCTTTGCTTCATAACAGTAAGAGGTATTCATTTTTAAACTGGTCTCGAGCTTGTTATATGGACTAGATAAACTCCCTTTCTGCAACTGCCTTTACTTCATTTATGACTCTACATCTATTGTGCTCAAAAACATTGACATAAATAGCAGAACACTCTCAGTTAACTCATAACTATCAGAACTTCATTTCAGCTTTGGAAAATGCTTCATTTTGCTTTTGCTCAGGCTCCTAATTAGCTCAATATTTGTCAAAATATCCCTAGAAACAAACTGGAATGTCCTTTCTTTGTGGATCTTTATCATTTACATGTCATTTATACCTAAAGAAATGTGAAACAAACTGTCCATCCTTATTTTGAGGCACAGAGTTTCCAAAAAGCAGCAAGCATAAATTTGTTCAGGACACATAAACAATTATTCTTTTTTCCATATGTATAGATCACCCACTACAGGACAGAGAAATTATGTTCAATTCTCACATATCCATTTAATTGATTTTTTTATAATGCCATAGAATTAAGAACATATGCAATAAACCTCAAAGGGATTGTGACATTTATGAACATCTAAGTAGTTTTGGAAGCAGTGAAAAACACTATTATCACAGCACTGGTAACAGGAAAGGGCTTGTTACCATCGACTCCTATCCCAAAAAAAGCTGCTTATCAGAGACTGACCTGCAGATGGGGCAGCACTAACAAATGAAGCTAACTGAACAATGGCAAAGCATTTCCATGACCCCTTTTTTTAAGCCTCCTTGTTTATATAAACAATTTATTACTAGAATCTGAAATTATTATTTCTACTGTATGCTCTCTTTAATCTGAGGTATTTTCAGACATAAACAGCTTAGGAGAAGAAAATGTTATAATAAAATGAGTTCCTTACTGCTACAAAGCAATCATCATTGCTGTCTTTTATTCACTGAAGAACAGGAACAGAATCTGAATGATTTCAGATGCTATAATGCCATGTTGATAGATACAGTCCTTTAAATGGTTAAAGAAGAGAGAGGAAAAGGGGTGCAGCTGAGCAGCTAATGGACTAGCTGAAATGAGAAGCTTCTAAAAATTTATTTGACCATGAGAAGTATTTATCCCTAATATGATCACTGAAGATGGAGCTTGAGGAAATATAAGAATGTTACTGCACAATATGCTTGGCAAGAGAAGCCAAAAAGGTCTGATATTTTGTTTTGTCTTTGAATAGAATTGATTATAAACCAGGAGAAGTTTTATGATTTCATATTTCAGTAGAACATAACTCAGACATTTCCTCCAAAAAGACACAGAAGCCTCATTTACCAGGGATATATACATTACTTGGAGACAGTATCCATGAATCAGTATGAACATGTTTGTCACTTGGATCCCTGATGAAGTATCAGCTAAACTTTTAAATGACCTTCCATATTCAGAGAAAAAAATGCAGACTGGATACAAACCTGCATTTTTAGGCTTTCAGATAATGTTACACTAAATAAAATCACGTTGAAAATTATAATCTCATTAACTTCATGTTTGTTACCTTATGCTCAGCAAAATAATGATAAACATTCCAGAGAAAATGAAATAGAAGATAAAAGAAAAGGTATTTCCAGACAGAATTTAAAGCTGTGTTTATTTGAATATACACACAAAGACAACACACTTACGAAAAAGATGAAATAAAAGTACTGGAAATTTCTGAATTTTAATATAGTCTTTCATATGTTCCTATAAAATTTTATTCCTATTAAACTGTTGCAAATCATTTATATTTTCCTAGATACAAACAGCCTCAAAGATTGAACAGAGGTTGAGAGAATATAAATTCATAATATAATTAACTATGTTGAACTCACATCATTAATGCTTAATTTTGTGATATGCTGAGCATTTCCAGCTCTTACAGTGGATAGGAGAGTCATGTAGTGTCCAGCCTTTTCCAAGATCAGACTCAGGTGATCATCATACACTGAAAAATTATCATTTGAAACTATTTTCCTTTTTCCATCTATGATTTCTTCTTCAATGGTCCTGGAGTGAGACCAAAAACAATAGCACATTGAAATTCACACTGTCATAAGATGAGAGGAACTCAGGAAGCAGAAAAAATGCTGGCAAGCAAGGAAGTTATTTATTATTTAAAAATGTAATAGGAGGAGCCTTTTTATGCAATTTTTGGGTGACTACATTCTATATACTGTATTTAATCATACTACCATTTAGTAAGTTCAATTACTAAGTGACCTGTTTTTGCTGTCTCATGTCAATAATTTAGGTGAATTATTGTATCTGTGAACAGAGAGCAAGTTAAAACTGTCTCTTCAGAAACATGCAGTAGCTTTCTCTACTTCCAGGGCTGTCCAGCAATGTTTAGCCTTCACTGCATTAGACAACATGAACAGTGGTCAAAAATAGTTGCATGTGCCATGGCCATTAAGAAAAGCATTTCACTTGTTTCTAAATATCTCCAGGCCAGGCTGATCAATACTTGCAATCTAGGTTCAAGCTGAACCAGCATCAGGTAGGCTGAGTGCCCCCACCACTTCTATTTGGGCCACCCATAGAATTTGAAATTGTTACTTTATAAAGATTTAGTGTGTGTTGTGAATGTGCCTGACAGCAATGGGAATTGCTAAATGCTTGGTCTAATTGGAGAGAACAATAAGGCAGTTAGTTAGAAAAACTTCTAGTTGTAGTGTCTTTTGTAGCTGCAGTTTCTCAGAGAAAATGAACAGAAAACACACAAAATGAGTTACCAAACAAATAAAACTACATTAAAAGAGACAGCTTTCCTCAGTAATTAGCACACAGAATATCAGCAGCTAAAGAAAGACCCTTTAATAGCCAGGTTCTAGCTATTGATTTTTACAAGAGCCTAATGATCCTTATGCACACTAAATGTGTGGATTAAAGTGTGCCATAGGAGCAAGGAGCTCCTTATCAATTTATTAATCCCCATCTCCAAAACACACGTAAGATTTCTTTTTTTTAAGTACAGAAACACTGTCTTACATACTTATGTAAGTGTACACTAATACACTTATATTAATGTGCATATACACTTGCATAAGATTGTATTTTTATACTTCTAGCCACTTAAAATTTCCTCCAGGGCACAGGGTAACCAAATTGTACAACACAGACTACCTACAGTTGCCAGCACTATCCAGAATTCCCATAACTGGAACACCTGAGAGCATTTTCTTCCTCAAAATAATCTTGAAATATTGAAACAGAACTTTTCATTACAGAAGAAACTTTCATAGCATGGGCCTTAATCTAGTAATACATAAGATCACGTCAGGGAAAAGCTGATTACTGTATTACTTGGGGGGGAAAACCAGCTTTTTAAAGTGGTTTAGCAGGCCAGCACTATTTAAAATTGAAAGACTGTCATTCATGAGTATTCAAAGCATGGTGCTATCTTTGATTATGTACTGCCAACATTTGTTAAATGCCTGTCCAGGTAGAGCAGTGACAGTGTATTTACAGTGTCACAGTGAAATCCTCAAAGGGAACAGTGATACAGGGTACTCAGAAACTACAGAAACAGATCCATCAACAGCATGCCTTATTCTAACACTTCCAGATGACAGAAAGCACTCTGCAAACTTCCACCACTACCTATCAGAAAATCAAAGTTGTCACTTCCTAGTGAACTAGTAAACTCTTAGGAATCACCATATTGTGTTGTTACTGCAGAGTAGTACTGTGGGAAACAAATAGAAAAGCTGTAATTTAATAGTCTCACACTTTTGCCATGCGGGAGATTACATATAAATTGGAAGAGATATTCGAAAAACAATGAGAAGTCTCATTTTTATCTATATTTATTAAATGAGAGAAAACTCAGCTATATCTCATAGTTAATGAACAAGAACTACCATTTCTCTTTTTCCTCTTTGGGTAAATACATACGTGAAACAAAATCACATTTCAAAAAGTGAGTCTGGAGTTAGACTATGCTAATAAAGGATGAAAAAACCATGAAATTTCATGTATTTCTATAGTGCTTATGAAGGCAGCATAGCTGGAGACTGTTCATCTTGGACAAATTATAATAAACTTTATATTCAGTAACTGCACATTCTGACAGCTGAGTAGCAAACACTTCATTTTTTTCTTAACCCAAGGAGCCTGAGAAGATACCAGGGAGTTGTAACTGTTACCTGTCTTAGACATGGGTATTTCTATGTGTCTTCTCAATCAAGTGACATAAAGATGTCTGACATAGTACCTTAGCCACATGCTCTGTTGTCACTAGTGTGATCCATGGCACGGGGCTTGGAACTTTAGGATCCCTTCCAACCCAGGCCATTCAATTATTCTATGACATCCACCAGCTTTTATGTCTTTCAGCTATGTCTCTGTTCATTAAATTTTACTGTGTCATAGGTAAGATGTTATTAAACATGAGCGGTAGGGGTCACTCATTAATGAGAACATATCTAAATGGAGAAGGGACTGGCTCTTGGTCCAACTTGTCAATTATTTTATCAGCAATTTAAAAGATGCTATTAATTGCTGATATGGAAAAATGCAAAGATTGATGAATAAATAATCAAAAGGACATTTTATTATTATAGGATAAACGCAACAATTTTTTTTCAGCTCAGCAAAATGCAAAACCACACTTCTAGGAGCAAAGAATAAAGAGACTTTATCTTTGTTCAAACACAAAAATCCCTCAACCCTTCAGATGAGCATTCTGGTTTAGAGTGCAAACTTCCAAAGACATCAGAAAACAGAGAAGTAACTTCAAAGAATGGCTGCAAAGGAAAGGGAGTAAAGGGATTACTACGTCTCTCTGTGAAGACACTCATCAGTGGCAAAGAGATCTGAATATGGATAACTTTTGAGGCTGATGAACATGGAGCAATTATGATTGAAAAGTTTAAAACTCAAGCTAGACAAATCTAGAAAATAAGATAAAATTTTAAAGTAATTAAATATGTGTGGGGATTCCTTTACTGGTTCATTTTGTTTAAAATAATAATCATATTTGAAATATGAATCATGGTCCAATTCCTGTGAAAAGAACATTGCTTGAAGAAGGTCAGTGTAGAAGATTACTGTGATCATCTCTGGATTTTAAAAAAATGCTCTTTTTTGCAGATTAAAGGAAAGAGCACTATGTTGCTCTCTCCTCATTTCACAGGTTGTTTGCAAGGTAATCTTCGTCATCATAAAAAGCTGAAAATATAAACAGGAATACAGAACACAGCTCTATCTAGCAATTCTATCTGATTTTCTGGCAAATTCAAGAGGTTACAAGAATGCTTCTAACACCACCTAAATTCTAGCAGGTGAGTTCAAGATTAATCAGTTTCTTCAGGATGAAGTCATTTTTCTGCATTTGCCTATGTTGTCCTTCAGCATAGAAGACTGTCAGAGCTCCACACATATCTGTATGTAATCAGATGATTATAATTTAGCACTATGTTAAATGCCCAAGTGATTAAAACACATGAATAATTGAAGGAATAATTGTTAGGAATCCCTAACAGAATAATTACAGTAATGTTCCTTAGTATATCCTTATTTTCATAGCTTTAGGCAATATCAAGTGGTTCAAATTAATAAATCATCTCATAGATTGGATGATTTTCTAGGACCTACAGTTCAGCCCTTGAAGCTATTGGTTAGGAAGGAAGCCATAAACAGTACAAATAATAATGAGATTTTTGACCTTCCACTGTCATGTAAATTGATGTGTGCCTGGCATAGGCAGACTTTGCTGCTAAACTCAAAAGCTTTCAGCTTTGTCATTGTCCCCATCTTGTAATTGGATGTGTTAACTCTAAAAGGCACCAAAATAGAAGAGCAAAATCAGGGAACAGAGTTAGGAAGAAATGAATATTCTTTTTCAAAAACATACACATACTGAGATCCTGTAAAAGAAACATTATTAAATACTTTACAGATAATGAGGATTCATACTACATGCAGACAATTTATGCACAGAGGACTATAATACAGGTTATTCTCCAGTACCTAGCTTTTCAGACTGTAAAAATCAAGTCAAATTAATACATTCATACTACTTATTTGATTTTTGCTTTCAAGCTTTGCCTATGATATGCTAATTTTCTTTCTTTTTTTTTTTCATTGTGACTTCTATTTATATTTCATTCATTTCTGGCAATACTGAGTACCTGAGGTCCACCAGCTGAAATACTGTGATTCTCTCTCTTTGGTAAAGCCACTTCAGTCATATACTGTGTAATGGTCAAGCAAAACAATGCTAATTTATCTTTTGCAATGATGACTGAGCAAATTTTAACTGCAGAGTTGAGCAAGCTATACAGAGTTGGTTAAGCACCACTATTGTGCCATACTAGAGATCAGAAAACTAGAGATCAAATTAAGTGATAACTTAGAAATATCGCCAGACTTGGAGGGACAGCAGCAAGCAAAGAAAAATGCTAACTATGTGCATTGGTAATAATAAAAAGAAGGTCCTACAAGCTGTGCCCCCTGCTCCTGACAGGGTCACCACAGCAGCACTGAGTGTGCATGTTCAGGACAGTGTGCTTGTCTGAATCACCAGCACAGTGATGCCACACAGACACCAACAGGCCATTGGGCTGCATACTGCAGTACAATGCAGCGATGCCTGTGGATCTGTATGTATTAAACAAGAACATCAATTATTGCAATATAAAAATGAAAATGAAACTTAAATAAACTCCTGACTGTGATTCTGTAATGAGGGATGGGGATTGAAATGAGTACAGTAAGAAGATGGAGCAGGAAGGGGAAAGGAGAAAAAAAGTTGCTGCATTAGGGTTTTCCATACCATACCTTCCCTTTTAAATTGAAAATTCAATTTGCAATGCAATACCAATGCTGACAATGAGAGCTACAGTTTCGGGACACATGGCATTATCAAATTTCTTTTCTAATTTCCCCATATTAAAATATTGATAAATGGGAGCACTACCAGTCCATGTAAGTAATATGACAGTTGTCACACAATGCCCCAAACTCTTCTTCTGTAGTTGCTTATCATCCAAGAAGAGAAATACTAAGGGTTCAGCACATATTTTGAGATATTAACATGTTGCAGAAGGGTGAAAGACTTAGCATCCAGATACTTCTCACAGACCTAATTCTGTACCACATGAGTACTGCTAAGTATTCTGTGAAGTTCTGATTACTTAGGATAGTTAAGTACCATGTCATTTACTATAATAACTTGGTCATTATCAGAAACAAATTCTAATTTCAGTGACTGTGTATGACTTTCCTATGTTCCTTTGACAATCCATGAAAACTATATTGTAGCACTTTATGAGGATCTTTTCAAACAACCATCACACATCCAAGGAGAGAGGTTGTTACTTAAAAACTGTATAACGATTCCAGAAAGCAAGATTTTATGAAGTCTGAACTTCCAGCACAGGATGAAAAACATTGTAACTCAGTCCATCTTCATGAGACACCACATTAATTTTCACCTTACCACACTAATACATACTACTTTCTACTAATTCAAAATGGCCAAATTCATCTAAAAAGAAACGCTTGCACTACTGAATAATCTCCAACCTTGCTAAATTCCTGTCAAAATAATTCATTTTCTCATTTTCATTTTAAGTGATACATTAAAATTTGAGTACACACAGGTTTTTACACCATGACAAATTATTTCTTTCCAGACAGTAATTTTGTTCAAACTCCATATTAAAAGATCGTGTCAGAGGACTGTCAGAGAGTGTTTCCATGTAAAAACTGTTAAGCCGAAAACATCATTACATACCCCAGGTCATCTGCAGGTATTTATAAATTGCTGTCTTTCATAGTGGTAGCGAAGTTTTTATGTTGGAGAAAGATACTTACATTAATAAGATAAAAACCCTAAAAATTGCTGTGTTTGAGAAAAGTAAAGAGTAGAGAAGTCATCTGACTTTTAGCACTCAACTTCCATCATTCAATTCCCTCGATTCAATCTACAGTCCTACAGAGAGATGCCAGAACAGAGGGCAATCCAGAATTCCTGCATGTTCTGCCCCAAACTGTCCTGTTCTGGCTACATTTTCAACCTGATGAAGTGTCTAGAGTTAGGCAGCATGAATGTATTTCATTATGTCTACTCAATCTCTATCAAGTCCTAACTTTCATAGGCACTGTGGGATCATGAAATGCAAAAGAGCCATAAAATTGAAAGTTATATTTCTAGCAGTGCAATGGAAGCCATTAAAAAGCCATTACCCATCAATACTTGATGTACTCTGGCTACTTATAATGCCCTACTGTAAGGGTGTTTGTGAGTGGAGAGGTTAGGCAGGATGGGGGAACTCAAACAATAACACCTCGGGGTGGTAAGTACTGACAGTACTAATTCTTTACAGCAACCACAATATGCTAACCTAACAATAAAATGTATAATCTGCCAAAAAGGCAAGGAGAAAGTTCTACACAATTTCACAACTGGTCTGAAGGGGATTGCATATCCATTTCACAGAACGTACATTCCAGAAGTTCCTGCCTAGAGGCTGCCATCCCTTATTATGGAACTACCTAATGGCTCCAGTACATTAGGTACTATACAAACACATATTAAGAAATATTTCTTTTTCCTATGAACAACAATAAAAATAGGCAAAATGAAGGCCAGGCATAAGGTTGCATTTATTTTCTCCATTTGACAGATGGGGAATGGAAGCCCAGTGAGAGTGAATGATTTGCCTGAGGCGGCATGCAGCAAAGACAGGAATTTGACCTAGACAGCTCAAGTTCCAGACCAGTGCCTTCTCTCATTAAGATCTGCTTCTTTATGCATTTTTTTGGCCATAATCTAGCAAGAGAAGGAGCACTGCTTTGGCCCAGGTTTAATAGGATCACAGTCTTAAAATGATACTCAGGAGTCAGAAACTTCAAAACTCAGATGATAAATTTTAAGCTGTATTGATTTCAGTTTCTTCCCTCATCTTCCATGTTCTTTAAACCCTCTCCAGTAATTTGATTTAAGAGTGGAAGGAAGTCCTTTGAGAGCATATGAAACAGTATTTCAGTTTAACCACTAATGTGATTTTTCATCAATCGAATATTAAACACTCGAAGAGAAAATAAACTTGAACTATAAGAAATGTTTCTGACGGCAGTTCAAAAGATGTACATTTGTATAGTTCTGCAAATAGACAATAGATTCACTTTTGTGTCACAGCACTGATTTTTTTTTGTGCCTCATACATCCATCTTCTGAACTATGAGAAATGAAAACAACAGTAAACTGTCTTAGATAAGATAGCTGCAGACAGCATTTGCACAAGAGGTTTCTCTATCATCTGTTGCAGGGCAAAAATCACATATACAAACAGTAAGGGTCAAATTTCAGAGTTTTCAGAGAATCAGTATTTTATTAAGTTCTAAGCCTATACAATGTAATGAATTATATATTTGTAAATGCTGTTTAACACAAGGAAAAAGAAAGAGATTTAAAATAATAAATTAAAAGATCAAAGTGCCAAATATTCAGCTGGTTATAATCACTAGAACTGGGGAAGTGAGGAAACAAAACTCCCTAATAAAACATTAGACTAGTTGATGATAGAATGTTATGTAAATACTCACAAGACATTAACTTTATGAGATGTGCCAAAAATGCGACCTAGATGATTTTTGTTTTAAGATTAGTATTGTTTCTCTGAGCCTTGGGAAATGCAGTATGAAGTCCTACTTCTGGGATAACCGCAAAATTATATCCTCACCTGAAAAAAGGAGTGATGGAAGAACCTGGGAAAATAAGGCAGCAAAAATAGAGAGGTCACACAATCTCCTAGGTGTCTATTGATTTCCATAAGCAAGTCCTCAAAATTTGATCCTACTTACTGCAAGTTAATTATCCGCACCACTCGGAATATGTAAAAACAAATCATTACCATTGCAAAAGGAGTCAAGAAACTTTGAAAATAATATACTGAATGCACATATACTACAAACGATGAGCAAAATTATAAATTTAAAACATTTGAGAGAAAGGAGCCTGATAATAAACCCCCCAAAATATGAAGAAAAAGTAATAATCTTCTACCTTCTAATTTTATCACTGCCAGAAGAGGCCTTGTGGCAAAAGATGTCAATCCCAAAGCCACAGATTTGCCACTCTGACACCTCTTATAAAACCTAAAAATTAATTTTGACATTACTTAAAGCAAGAATCTAGGTACCTGAGTGGAAGACTGAATAAAGAGAAATGTTGGTATAATAATTGGTTGCAAGAAATATTTCTCAAAACTTTTGGACAATTTACAGAGTAAAGTTACCCATGAATAAAAGTACCTTCTGCCTAAGCAGCTCAAAAATAGGAAAATAATTGCCATCTGAATATCATTCACTGGTTGTTTGGGCTTTTTTCTTCTAACAATGAATACATTAAGAACCATGCAGCCTTCCAGGGAAAAGTTAAGAAACTGTCACTGGTGTGGGAGGAAATCAACAAATATATTCCTGTCTCCTAAATAACTCCCATTGCTCTCATACTTTTTCCTTTCTTGCAAAGATGGTTTATTCCTGGTATACCTGAGTACCCAAAGGTAGAAACAAACCAGGTTCAGATCTAGGCTGCCTATATGGTTGGAGGGGAGCAGCTCTATAAGAGCAGCTTGGGAGTAATTGATCCTTCCAACCTACTAACAATAAGAACACATGGTTCTTTCCTCAAAGTTGTGGGGCTTCTAGTTGGAGACATAAGCAGAGCAGCAGAAAGTTCTCTGCTGAAGAGCTGGGTCACACGTATGCACTGTCACCAACGAGACCGTTCAGAATCAAACCTTTTCTGCACAGCTAAAAAGTGCAGTTCAACCTAATCTTGACCAGTTTTCACTGTGAAACTCAAATATTCATAACTAAAGGGACATTTTTTCCTAGACAAGTCTCAACTTATCTTAATTGCATTGCAAAGTTTTCATTTTAATAATAAGGAAAAGTCCCTCTCTATGCTTAGTGACAAAGGTTGAACATTTCTCCCCTACATAAAGACCGGTAAAGTTTCATCGCACTGCAATTAAGATTAAGGCAGTTATAAGTAAAAACTAAACATCTGCAGATAAGCATTACAGTTCATCAGTTGCAGTAGCAGATGTAGTTGATTACTGGAATTTGAAAATAGAAAACGTAATGGCAAAGCTTTAGATTAAAGTAATTATGCCGCAATAATTACATGGAATTGAGTTTATTATATTACAAGGTACTTTTAACATCTGAGCCGTTTAAAATATATGCTGGCTAGTACTGAAGTTGAAGCCTCCCTCAGATGCAATTTAAAAAGCAGATTAAACTAGCATTCTGAAAGTAAATCTGTGAGATAGAATCTGTTTTGCAACCCGGTTAAATGCAAAGTTATTCTATTGCACTCATACCAAAGAAATATAAAGTAGATAGTATTAAACAAATTGAAATACATTTAGGAAACTATTTAATTACATTATGGACTAAGATCAAAATATTACAGAATTATTACTTCAATTAATGGAAAAATGTATCAGGTTTTTTTCCTATTATCAAGTCTGACAACCTGCAAGTTTAATAATTATTATGACAGAAAGACATAACTTTTATCACAACAGCTTTTGGAGGATATTGAATTCAAGTGTTATACTCCTGTTAAGACTTCTAATTCTTAGTGTTTATTAAACTTCATCACCAAGTGTTGGTTTTGAGCTCTTTTTTGGTTTGGTTTGGTTTTGGAGGGGAGGTAAATTTTACAGTAGTACGAAAAGAACATTTAATACTCTTCTGAAAAGAGTAAGCTCATCTTAGAAACAGACCCAAATGAATCCTCTCCACCCTCGGCATTTTACAGCTGTTCCTCTGCTCCGAGGCTTCATGGCAAATACTTCCACACCTTCTCTGTTCAGAGGTTATAATGACTTTTAGTTGATAAAATATCTCTGTGTAGAAAAAAACCTTGATTCCATGACTCAGCAAATGCTTAATCCCCACAGATGAGTCTAGAAGAAACACTTTTCTAAATGTGACCTGAGGCAAAGTGAAAGGGTGACTGAACATTTTCTTCATGATTTCTCAACACATCTTTTAAAAATGGCCTAATTTGAAATGCTTGAGGAACTGCAGTTTTATGGTACCTAGAAAACCTGAAAAGATAGGAACCAAGCACTTTTTGGCTTTGGGTAAAATCAGCTCTGAGCACAGAAAATTTCTGAACCATAATTAGCATTCAGTTAACTTTGTGCGAGCTGCCTGATGCTGGCACATAAAAATCTTTCCTTTTAACTAACTGATAAAGGGAGAGAGGTAGCTTTAATGCTGCAGAACTTTAGCATACTTATAAAAAGAAGAAATTAAAGTTCAAAGAAAAATCATTTATATAATCTCCAGCAGTGCACATTATTAAAAGCTATTCATATACTGTGCACTGGATGGCTACTGAATTCTCTTGCTTAATTTGCACTCAAATTACCACAGCAGTAAGCCTCAAAATAAGAAGATAGAAGAAATATAGTAATCTACTGCTTTAAAACAATCCAGGACATTGATATGGCCAGATGGTAACAGGAAATCTAAGAACCAAGCAAAAAACAAAGCACAGCAGTCTCTTCATTTGTGATCTGACACGGCTTTTCTGGCTCCTCGGAAAGCACCTGTGGCAGTTCTCCCACAGTCTTAAAGTGGTTTTAAGAATCAGATCTTTGGTTCTAAGGGAGTTCTGGAAACTAAATGTCTCTCTTTGCAGTTTAGAATAATTTTATCTTTTGTTTGCATGGCATAAGACTAGACATGTCTCCCATCTTTTCTAAGCAAATAAGTAGCTTTTGTTCTTCATCACCTAGACCATATTTTTTCCTTTCTTTTCCCATATTTGCATGTAAAAGAACAGGGATATTTTATTCTACACACACCGCAAAATGAAACAACTATTTCCATAGTAAAATCCAGAGAGTTTTAATTTTACTTGCAGAGGAAATAGGAAATATCCCATTTCTTTATCCTAGATATTGATTCAAATATTAATGTACTCAACAATATTTTTCCCATTATATTGGGGAAATAAATCAAATAATGTCTAAAAAGTATCCAACATTTGCATTTTTTCTGTGCCTACTTCTTACTATTTAAACAATCCAGAAAAAACAGGAGACAGTTCTGAATACAAGTACTTGCTCCATTTCAAAATATTACATTTTGGGCTTCAAATCTAATTTGCTGCTCAATTTTTATCAATACTTCTTAGAATTAAAATAGAGTAACATCTGTGTAGTAACTTTATACTAATTTATTAGCTTGTTAACCTCCTGGATTATTAGAAAGTCTTTGAAGACTTTAATATTTTGATAGTAAAATAACCAAAATCTTTGGTTGTTCTAAAAATTCATTGGGAAAAAAAAGGCATAAATGCACAAGAATTGCATCTCTTGATGTCAGCAGTTCTGCTAAATTTAACAGTCTCAAAATATGCAACAGCAGATTTTTTTATACATGAAAATTATGTACTACCATTTTTAACCAATCCTGAACTTCGTTCATAAATGCACTTGCTATTTAAAATAATAAGCAGGATAAAAAGACGCAAAAGTATTAAATAAATTTCCAAGGCCCCCAAATCCACTAAAATCTCCATTTACAGATTTCCGATCTGTTTGAGAAGGCATTTTCTTATCTACTGAAAGGATGGTAAATCAGTAATCACTGGTGTTCTTCAAAAGTCAATTCTAAAAGATATTGTCAGGTTTATCAGACTTTTCTAAACAGTGGGCATGTCCAGGAAGTGCCCAGATCATTGCAAGCCACACAATACAAAGAAATTACTTAAAAATCCAACATAGGGGTAATTTCAGTCTTTATGTAAGACATCCAGTACTACCCAGTTATCACATGGCTAGAAAATTGTAGAAGAAACTTCTTTTGAATTCAGCATTTTTGCATCATTGAGGCATCCATCCAATGAAAGCCAGAACACGTAGGCACTAATGATTACAATGCAATCACATTTCTAAAAATTGCGAGACTCAGGTTGATAGCAGTGCCCTCAGTGGTATGAAACTGAGTGCTGCAAAATATTCTTGGTCATCTGAGGAGGATCCAAGCTGAGGTACAAATGCTTTGGAGCAGTCCCCTTGCTTGGTAATGGGAGAGGAGAGCAAGCAGCAGGTGCCTACATGCAGCAGCATGGGCACAGGAGGGGTGATTGCTGTACAAGTCACCAGGCCCTTGAGGGGCTCACAGCCCCTGGAAGTGGGCTGCCCAATGCCAAAGCTTTTGGTCCAATGTGATGCAGTTTATAGCTTCTCCCCACTGGCTCTCAACTCTAAATTTTGTGTAAATTTTGAACCATCTGCTTGACTGAAAAAAGGTTCTGATGTATTCTGCTGTGAAGAGTGATCCTCTTAATAGGATAATTAGCATCACTTCAAAAAAACTCCACATTGTCAGGGCTTTGTTAACACATTTATACTTCTGCTAAACTGTGCCATTTGTCAGTGATCTGCATGAACTGGGCAGAATATTTTTGCTTTGTTGTGTCCAAAAAGCATGCAAGCAAAGGAAATACATCAGATTATTTTAGTATTCAAGCCAGAACAGTGTATTGCAGTTCGGTCAGATAATTATGTCAATTATGGCTTTCTCTTACTTCTATGATATTTCAAAATAGTTCTTCCTTCATGTAACGTACATATTTAATATTCTTCTAAACCTTTAAAAGAAGCAGGCCAAGGAATGGCAGTTGTGTAGAAATAAGAGGTTGATATTAGTGGCAATTCTCTATCTCCGAAAGTTGATAAAGAAACCCCAATTCCTTTATGCAGAAGGCTGAACATGTCATGACTATAAAAAAACAATGGGCCCAATAAAATAAAACAATGTGTTGTGAATAGATGGTTTTCAAATAGTCACAAGCATTTCATAAGAAGCAAAACAAGGTAGAGTGAAAGGTTTTTCTCATTAAAAATAACTAGATGGGACTAGAGTTAGGTAAACTTGTCAAAAAGCTGTGATTTGACTAGAAAAAAATGGTAATTTATTTCTTCCTTCTATTATCATTATCCAGTCTGAAAACCTTTAATACACATGGAAAAGAACATTTCACTGTATGCCACATTTGCCAAAACCCCATATATTGGTATCAAGTGCTGCTGCATGTCTCAATCATAAAAAAAAACATAAAAACTCTTTTGTTGCTCTTGTCAGGACAATATTTTATTTGAAATTCATCTTACAAAATAGCTAATAATCTCAGAATTTAGTCTCAATCTTCTTTTTATAGAGGGACAACTCACAGGAGAATTTAGGACCCTGTAGTGCACTTTGAACAGTACAATTGTATTTTAGAACAACTGCTATTCTCTGCAGAACCCTTGAAATTTGATGTCAGCAGAAACCAGCAATTATACTTGAAGATTTCCACAGAGAGAAGCAAAGGATTCAGAATACTACTCTGCCTTCCAATGCCTACAGATTTTTTTTTTTTTTCTGTTTAAGTAAATTACTGACATTAAGAATAGGAAGAAAAATGTCTCCAAAAATTGAGTTAATCATCAAGGGAAGTTAATGCCATTGAACATGAGTCAACCTAACCTACTTCATTAGAGTTTGCTAAATTGCAAACAGCTTTAGTAAGTCTATGTTTGCAAGTCCTCAAGGGTGTAGAATTCCTAGAGGAATCCATAAGAACTCCATCAATAGACAATCTGTAAGGGGAGGACCTAACATCAATATTTGATTGGTTTTGTCAAAGGTTGAATTATAATTTGAATAGAACAGCAAAGCACCTAGGTTATTCCATCAAACATGCTGAACTGCAGTCTTTATTACTTACAGAAAACCAAACTTTGCCAGCCTGTGGAAAGAAAGGTCTTAGGCTGATTGAACAGAAGCATAAACCAGGCAGCCAGGTGACAGCCACCCCAGTTTAAATACCCCACTATAAATGGACTGTGCAGCATCAAACCCATCCTCTTGCTGTGTGGTTTCTCCTTTCATGTTAAAGGGAGCGACGAGCGCAGGGTAAATAAACGGCTGCATTATACATTTTAAAGACTAAGTCATAAAGATATCTAGTCATGATAACCACTGAGGATCAAAAAACCAGTGGCAATAATGAGAAGATAAACAAGATCTCTGCCTCTTTTTCTTCTCCCCTATTCATTTTTCTATTTTCTGTTTGAATACAGCTCTAATACCACTGCATGATACAATGTATCTTCAGACATATTTAAATGTACAAAAGGAAAAGCATGAAAATTATCCATTGTTTCAGAAGTTTAAAGTATCAAATGTGCTTTAAGCAAGTGTTTATAGCACTCAAAAGATAGAAGAGCTTTTATAAAATAATCACATAAAACCAGGAGAAGTGTCTCTTCAGTAAAAACTATTTAAAATATAAGTGCTTCCCCTATTACTAGTTACAAGAATCCTTTCCTAGATTAATCACAGGATAGTATCTAAGCCTTCTATCATCCACATTAAAGTAATTACAGGCTCATTTACTTCAACTTTAATAAACAGGATGTTAAAAAATAAGTATGTTTTCAACTTTCCATACCATCTATGTCCCAACCTGAAAAGCTAAACTTGATTGCAAGACAGAAGAAACAATGTAAAAAGAATAAATTACTTCACTAATTCTCCCCTTAAAATCACTGTCAGTTGACTATTTCCAGAGCTTTACAACTGCACCTAAGTGATTTTATTTTCTAAAGGTGATGCTTACATACAGCACTTAGCACTAGCTTTAATTAAGGTTTCACATTCCTAGGTTGCCCCAAGCTACTATTAACAGTCATTGTACTTAGTGAATGCAGGGTTCTACATTAACTTGGTAAAAGGTAGCAAACTTATATAACCAGGCTCTTCTGAATACCTTTTTCTTGCAATCTAGAGCATGGATTACCATTTTCAGTAGTGATGATTGTGTCATGGAGCTTGAAGAAGCTGAGCAAGGTTCTCTCCTGATCAAAAATACCTTTTATACCATTAATTTTCAAGCATAAGTTCAGTCAGATTTTATGACTTACCTCTCCCATGGATGACTCTACATCATCAAATAAAGGTGTTAATAGCAAAGGAGTTCCAAAAGTCCACTCTACCACTTTGTGGCAGTCAGTAGAGTTTTCCAGAAACAAATCATTTTACTTAGCTTGGGTCTCTGCAATTCCACCTACACTGTGCTCTGCACTTACGACTTTGTGAGTCTGAATATGACACCTGTCCCAGGAAATTGCATTACTCCCTGCAAAATACTGACACCACTTTCTCCATCCTCAGCTATACATTCCTTGAGACAAGCAGCACCACAGAGCTCTCTGCTGCAATACAGCACATTCCAAGAACCTGGGGCTTGTCAGCTTGTGGAGAAGCTGTTTTCTGGTAGTCTTGTTATAAATGACAAATATAGTTATTGGCTTTCGCATTTCTGTATTAGCTTTTGCAAGTTATAACTGATCACAAAGACTCTGATATAGTACAATTTGTAATTCCTTTTAACTGCTTTTTGGTATAGTATAATCTGTCAGCTTATATGTACACCATACGGCTTATATAAATAGTAGCGTGATAAATATATATCTTAGGCCTTAGCATAATATTAAAATAGAGACTATGTAATGTTAAAATGCTTTTATTTGTGTAACGAACTCAAATAATAGTGTGAAATAGCTTTGTTGTTTCTCACATTTGTAGACTACCTTTTCTGAATGATAAGATAACAGTGACAAAAACCAGGACACTAAGAGAAAAATTTACTACCAACCCTCCAGTTATCAAGTAGTGTCAAAACAACAGAATGGAGCCTCGAGAAGAAATAAAATAATTTAATCGAGAATGGAGCCTCGAGAAGAAATAAAATAATTTAATTAATTTAATTTAATTAATTTTAATTATTAAAATTAATAATTTAATTTTTAATCTTAAAAATAAATTTAATTTATTTTATTAATTTAATAAAATAATGCTATTAATTAATAGCATACAGACAAGTCAAAGGTTAAAACCAAGCAAAAGAAATTCCTGGAACATCTAAACTCACAAGAATGTTTGAACATTCAGAACTCTCATTAATATGCATTTAACCACTGTAATGAAAAGTATATAAGAAAATTGCTTTAAGCTAATGGTGTGCTTCTGGCATTTTACCAAGGCACCCCAGCACTGGATATTGCCCCTTTTATCCCTTATTAAACTTTTATAAAAATTTTAAAAACTGAAACTTGTTTTTCACAGTCTGTCACCTGTAAGAGGTTTGGTCAGTAAATGCCAATTGCTCTCCCAATGTGGAAAGGCACGAACATTCATAATGTAGTTCTGCAGTTCTTATGTTAAAAAAAAAAATNGAACTCAAATAATAGTGTGAAATAGCTTTGTTGTTTCTCACATTTGTAGACTACCTTTTCTGAATGATAAGATAACAGTGACAAAAACCAGGACACTAAGAGAAAAATTTACTACCAACCCTCCAGTTATCAAGTAGTGTCAAAACAACAGAATGGAGCCTCGAGAAGAAATAAAATAATTTAATCGAGAATGGAGCCTCGAGAAGAAATAAAATAATTTAATTAATTTAATTTAATTAATTTTAATTATTAAAATTAATAATTTAATTTTTAATCTTAAAAATAAATTTAATTTATTTTATTAATTTAATAAAATAATGCTATTAATTAATAGCATACAGACAAGTCAAAGGTTAAAACCAAGCAAAAGAAATTCCTGGAACATCTAAACTCACAAGAATGTTTGAACATTCAGAACTCTCATTAATATGCATTTAACCACTGTAATGAAAAGTATATAAGAAAATTGCTTTAAGCTAATGGTGTGCTTCTGGCATTTTACCAAGGCACCCCAGCACTGGATATTGCCCCTTTTATCCCTTATTAAACTTTTATAAAAATTTTAAAAACTGAAACTTGTTTTTCACAGTCTGTCACCTGTAAGAGGTTTGGTCAGTAAATGCCAATTGCTCTCCCAATGTGGAAAGGCACGAACATTCATAATGTAGTTCTGCAGTTCTTATGTTAAAAAAAAAAATCTGTGAAAAAGTGGAAGCATTTTGAGCTTAATTCATATCTAAAAAACAAAATCAAATCAAAACCAAATAGATACTTACTGTGATCAATTTAGTCCAACTTTTTTAGCCAAAAGGTAGTATCAGATTAGCAGATCTAGTATAGGTAGGTGGAATGTACTGAAAAGCTCAAGCATAGTAATTGAAGTATTTCCTGAAAGTTCTTTACATTGTTTTAATTATTATAATATGCGGTGGTTTATTTGAGGTACAGCTGTAGCCATGTTTTATTGTATGGAAATTCAAATTTTCATTTTTGAAAATTAAGGATTTGTTTTTCATTTTCACTTTGAAATGTGGGGGACTATAATAAGTAAATTATTGATTGAACTGACTGAATATATGTCTTCTCTCTGCTAAAATAACTGGTATAATATTGACCAGGTGTAATAGATTATATTTTCAGTACAGAAAGATACCTTGACAAAATGTCCCACTGGAGTCTTTTGTACAAGACATGTAGAATGAAGACATTCATTAAAGTCTGTCTTGCCTTCAGAACTGTTAGAGAGCTAATGTGCCCATCAGAACTATCTCAGAGTATTAAACTCCTTTTAAACTCCCATGAGTTTGTAAAATCTAATGGGTAATTTTCCTATGTGTGTCTTCAACATAAAATGTAATCTGATAATCAAACTTTTAAATCAAAACTATTTGCAAAGTTTTAAAAGATTGGGGTTTTGTCTGTGTTGGGGCTTTTTTTGCTTAATTGTAGCAAAATGTAACAAATGCTAGTAAAGCAGGGTAAATTGATACTGTGTTTTAAGAATGAACAAGTACTATGTAAGACCATTCTTTTTTAACAAGAGTTCTGGAAAGCACAAACCTTTCAGCTCATGCTTTTGCCTCAAATATTTTAATGTGTTTTTCATTAACACAACAGTTTTTGGTAATAAAGTTTAAGAACTAAAGGTTCACTTTTCCATCTGCATTTAAAAAAAAAAAAAAAAAAAAAAAAAAAAAAAGACACAAACCCGTAATTGTGATATCAGTATCCCATCAGGCATAAAGGACAAAACTTCAGGTTAGGTGAAAATGTCCTGTATTTTCAAATGAGGATGAAGAATAAAATGTTCTGGTCTATACTATGATACAATCACCAAACATTTTTCTTTATAAAATAGGCTAATATTGATCTGAGTTCAGCTGAGCAGCTCCCTGTGTTCAACAAGTAACTGCAAAATTCTTTGACTTGACTGGAGACATCTTCTCTATGTGAGTTTATGCACAGTCTTACAGCACCTGTTCTGACTGCATTTCTTAAGTGGGTCATTACATAATTTCTAGATGCTGCTGCTGTGGGCCATAACACATAAGAAACTTTCAAAATCACTTAAAGCAAAAAATATGAAAGAACTCCAGAACCCCTAATCTAGTTTACGTTTTCCCTGAGAAAAAAATGACACCTTAGTACACATCCAAGACTGAGGTTTGGAAACATTACGCAAAACCTGGTATCTTTATTTTACCCCAAACTAGTATTTTTATTTTTCTGCTCAGTTCTTTTATGGATACTATAGATGTAAAACACTATCAAGTACCATACACACCAACAAAACGTGCACTTATTATTATTTTAATTCTTTTCATGCTCTACGTGCATATGTATACAGATCCAACATTTTCACACTAATGGCTCAAATTTCCAGCTATTAATTCTCTCTGAAGGCTCTTAACAAAAACAGATGACCAACAAGGTTAAACAGACAGATCTAGAGGAATGCTCCAGAGAAATGCAGAAGGAATAGATCCTATTTTAAAGCATGCAAAACTAGTAGGATTCTTAACATAAAAGAAAACTATATTCACACAACAGTCCATTCTCAAAAATTAGTTTCAGATAGATCATGACAATAATATGTAATGCTTGAGTGCTTCCATGTTGGAGTACATGTTAAAGAAAACTGGGGGGTTTGGTGCGTCCATGCAGTGCTCTGAGATCTGAATTACTTAACTCTGAACATATGAACACCGAACATCATTTCCAAACCATAAACTGCTGGTTAAGTGTAAGCCTCTTACACTGCAGAACCATTCTTGTAATTTCATAAGCAACTACAGTCTTCCCTGCCATTTGCTTAAAAATATTCAACCAGTTTTCTCTTCAGTAAGAACCATCCCTGAAATAACTTTTATACGGCGGATAGAAATGTTACCAAAGATGAAAAATACAAAGAAAATCCCACAAGCATCCCAAGAAATTTATTTACAATTAATGTACTCTTAAAAAAGAAGTGTTGTCCATTTCAGTTCCAGTATCATATCACAGTTGAGGTGGGAGGTACCTTCAGAGGTCATCTGGTCTCCCCTATTCAAGCAGGGCTACCTAAAGCACATTTGCTCAGGACCATCTGAAGATGGCTTTGGAATATCTCCAAGGAGGGAGACTGCACAACCTCCGTGGGTAACTTGTGCCCAGTGCTTGTCACTCCCCCATTCCCCATGTGCAGAAGGAATCCCCTGTGTTTGAGTTTGTGCCCACTGGCTCTGCTCTTGCCACTGGGCACCACTGAAAAGAGCTTCACCCTCTTTGCTCCCTCCCTTCAGGTATTGATTTACATTGATGACATTTTCCCTGAGCCTTTTTTTCTCCAGGCCAAATAATCCCAGGCCCTTCCTCATAGGATAGATGGTCCAGTCCATTATGGACCTTTGGTGGATTGTCTCCACTATGCCTATGTGTCCTTTGTACTGGTGAGCCCAGAACTGGACACAGGACTCCCTCCTGGTGTCACCTCACCAGTGCTGAACAAAAACTTTCAGTCACTTTCAAACTTCAAGAAATTACCATTAATAATTTCTGGTTTTAGGTTCCATTATGGAAAGCCTTTCCATTATAAAATTCTTGGAAAAATAAACCTGTGTGATTTTCTGTAAGTTAACTGAATATGGGAGATAAGTCTGCATGTATTTGAGATTTCAAAACATTTTTTCAGTAGGCTGAGAAGGTACTCACATGGCTAAGAATAAATCTGGTAGTTGCACCATCTTTGAAATAATTTGATTTAGAAGCAATTTAGTAACATTTAAAATAAGTATAATCACTCTGAATATAAATTTGCTTCCTTAACATAGAAAGAAATTGTGAGGTGTAATTACTCAGCATGAAAATTTGACAAATATAAAATTAAGTTAATTCGGCTTTGTGGCTATTTCTATAGGAAACAGTGCTAATATTAGATTTCAAAGCCAGGGCGTGCAAGGAAAACCCTACCCAATGCATATGTTCAAACACTAAAAGTACTTGAAAACACTCTTGAAACATTCAACAAGCTGTACTTTGGCCCACTACTCTAAAAGTTCCAAATCTAGTGCCATAACAAACTAATGTAATTTATAAAAATAGCCAACCTTCATGCAGAGTTATACTCTTTGCAGTGCTATTGACTTAATTTTCTTTCTCAGTTTTAATTGAACTTTTATATTCTCTCTGGACAAGCAACAGCATCCTGAAACTCAGAAACACAGAATGTTACATGGGTGTGTTGCATCCAGTTGCAGAACTGTCTGAAACAGCCAGTGTAAGATGGTGTATTTACCAAGTCCAGCACTGAAACTCTAGCACACATGTATTCTGCTTTTAAACTCTATGATGTTTATTTTTGACAGTTATACATTTTCCTATTGAAGAAGGCATCTCGCTGATGGCAGTTCTGTAATTTGTTCTGCACATGTGCTGTTCCAGTCATAACTAAACGAGCAGCCTGAATACACACAATAAGAATTAATTGTGAATTGTCAATCAGGCAAGTGATAGCAGAAACGCTATCAGAAATCATTCTCTATCAGAAAATGAGAAGCAGCTTCTGCATAATGATGATGATGCTTGATGATGGTGATTAGATGTTAAGAAAATCTCTCCCAGAAAATTTGATGCTAAAAAGACACAATTTTGGGGGGTACTAATATAGTAAATTCTAAAATAAGTAGGCCTAATCTTGAAAAAAATCCCTAAAATATTAGCATGATTCCCTAAGTATTCCCCAGGATAGAAAGGATCATATTTGAATTCTGCCAAAGAGATGAAAATGTTCAAACAAGCTCACACAACTTCTGGGCCCCAGAGAATGGGAAAGCTCCCCGAGTGCTGTCTGACATGTGGACCTATCAGCTTTTCCAGTCAGATCAGGAACGTGCTTTCACAAGTTTTTGAAGATGGTTCAGATCATGGAACGCACTTGGAATACACAGATTATTTCAGGTGAAACTAAGTGGGAAGATGTGTTCTAGAAGCTCACTTAATGCACTACAAATATTAGCAGGCATTTAGTCAATTGAACTAGACTAGAATTAGTCTGAAGTGGAACTCTGTAGGAAGAGATGGGAAGGAGCTGAGCTGTGGGTGGTGGGACCTGCCTGCAGAGGCACATGGCGGCACAAGGGAGCACGTGGTGGCACAGAGAGGCACACGGTGGCACAGAGAGGCTTGTCCCCACCTGAGCTTGGGCGCAGGAGGTGCCACGTGGCAGAGCCCTAGAGAGAGGAGCCTGCCAGAAGCTGACAGACAGGTGAACAGCACGTGATCACCCCACAGAAGGGCATTTAGAACGCGTGACGTGACAACATGGGATAGGTCACGTAGTGAGAATTACCATGTAAGGGAATACTGTGCCTTGAAAAAGTGTTTAAAACCAGCTCGTTTCTTTTGAATAAACAATTCAGATTCCCTGCCGGTCTGAGTCCATGTCTCGGTCACTCACAGAACTCCATAAAAATTCTTACTCATTATTACTCAATCACCCAGTTTCCCCCTGTTATTCTGAGCTACTCTTTCCCATATACAGGCATAGCCCAAATGCCTAGATTGACAAAGTAACAATTTTTCCCGTAAGGCTTGGTTTCTCTGTCACTTACAAATTATTCTTCAAGACTTCAGAAAGTGTCCAGTAATTTAAAATGGTGACAATTCTGATCAAAAAGCACTGTGATTCTATCATCTAAGAACAACGTAGCTCTCTCCATCACAGTACTATCAAAGGTACGTTATTACTGGCTTAATAGTTTCATAAAAGACTTATGAGTAGACTTAATAAAAAGTTACACAGAAACAGACACAACAAATAGAACTCACTGCACACTTTATTTCCAGCTAAGGTCAACTGCCTAACAAAACTGTTCTGAAGGAAAAGGGCAGTGCAGAATGATATACTTGTAGAACATTTAACATAAAATTCAGAGGAAGAATAAATGATGTGCAGACAAAGACACACAATGTATAAAATAGATTAGTTGTGATGGATGTTAACAAAGTAACTGTCAATCAAAACACTGTGAAGTTCCCAAAATATACAGAAAAGAAAATGATGTTATATATTTGTATAAAAATCAAGTGTAACACTTTCCCAGCAAAGCGAAAGCAAGGAATTCTGATTGGTATAAAGCCAGAGCACCAGCTCCCTGCCTCCAGAGGACTGCTTGATAAAAGCCTCTGCCTGGGCTCGTTAAAACAGCTTTATCACATCTCACAACTGAAGTCAAACACACAGCTTAATTTATTAACATCCACAGACCAGCTATCACAGAACTCTCCTGGAGCTACAAGCTTAAAGAACCATATCCCTAAACTATCAGACTATAAAAATGAATTTGGGAAAGACAGATAATAAATCCTCTATGGTCATTTGTATGCAAGTGCCATTCTAATGGTGGTTTTAATCAGGCAGTGGACAAAAGTTAAATACTTTTGGAGTATGCACACCAAAAATCATAACTAGAAAAGCTTAAGCTTGTATAAAAGTTAAAATATATGACATCTTCTTGATTAAAGTCTCCTAGATACATCCTAGCCTTGAAAAATGAGAGAGGAATGAGCACACCCTATTTTATCATTATAATAGCATTTAGTAAAGACACTCATAAAAGTGGAGGCACATCTTATCAAGTGTGAGATGGTACAGCACTGATAAAAATAATCTGAATAAGAAGTGCTTGAAACTTCAAAAGCTTCACTATTGCCTGTGACATTGACTTTTCATGTTAAAAAATTGTTTAAAGTAACTGTCTGCAGTTTTTATTTATGGAAGAGAGAATTAAGTTCATGCTACATATCAAATGTTCAAGAGATAAAATATTCTTAGAAAAGATAGAGTTCACAGAAGGGTCACTGACAAAGTTTTCTTTCTGAAGATCCAAATGCAATAAATAGCTGGAAAGCAGTGCAAGTTAAAGCTGTGCTTCTTTATTTATTTTGAATATCTGCTCAGATCATGAAAGAGACAAGTTCTGGAGGCCCTTGAGAATGCAAGCAGCCTTCCATCAAGCTTCCCATAGAGATGAGGGAAAGTTGATGGTTGTTATTTCTTGCAAGACAACGATTCCTACCTCATCCCAAATTCTTGAGAACTGATTCATACAAAGAGTTGTGCACTGCAAGGGCATAACTTACTCCCAATACAAACTGGGAGCAGGTGATCTCATCTCCATGGAAGCAGTAACCTACAGAGCTCTTGTATGATGAGAAAAATTACCATCAACAGGGGCAAGTTGGAATCTCTCATTTTTGATAGGCAGGTAAGTTGAAATCTTTACCCTGCTTTTAATTCTCCAATTTCAAGCATTGTAGTCAGTAAGCTTCCAACAAGTTTGAAAGTTAGAAGATAAAAAGCAGCACTTAAAAACTAGTTCTCATTTGTAAAGGATAATTTAGAACCCATCAAGTAAACTTCCAGAGAAATTATCTGTCTTGTTAAAACAGACTGGAGAAAAACTATTTAGGTGACAACTGGGAAGCTGTCTGGCAAGTCTGCCACTGCTGAACATGTTAAATCACAGGCTGAGGACAGGTGGAAGGCTGCTGTGGAAGGGACAGCAGCTCAGACTTAAAACTATAAACAAGACAAAAATCTAAGACATACCAAAGAAAGTTTTTGTCCTATTCAGTACTATAAAATCTCGGCTATGTATTTCAACCATTTTGGGTACCAGGCTTTAAACGTAAGAAGATTTACTGTAGGACCAGGAAACAGTTTATATCAGGAAAGATAAATTCTGGAATAGATTAAACAGCAATGTCATAAAGCACCCAGTAGTCATGAATTTTAAGTACATTGAGCAAAAAGCCATCTGAACCAGAATATGAATATTTGATCCTGCCTTGGGGAATCGGGAGAAATAGGAAGAATTCTCAACTTCTCTTCCAAAACATTTTTTTATGATTCCATGGGTTTTTATTGCTTTTTATCTCAAAATTACAAATTAAATCCAATGTAATAGAATTTTTCAGCTGGATTTTGTATCAGGCTTTTGCCTTGAGCAGGCTGTATGCATTACACACAGTTGTATGCAGTCAGCCTGGTTAGTCACTGTCTGCCTAGCATTCAGAGCCAAATACAAACATCTAAACTTGACTGAGTATATGTCTATTTTTTTGTCCTCAGCCAGAAAAGTCACAACTGTGTCAGCAGTTATAATAAAAGTTTCTCAGATTAAGATATTACACAAAAATCTCAGCATTCCTTGAAGTTTTGTTTCCCAGAAAGAAAACAATTGACTCTTAAAAGTTGCAGATTTGGTGATTTGGATTAGAAATATTCCCCATTATTTTGAATAGGTAAACAGGCTCTCTTTTGATTTCTCTATTTGCTTCTCATATTCTTGCAGTCTTTCACATTATATTAGCATGATAAGATTGTATTAGCATTACAAGGTGTATTGTCAATATAGTTGGGTATCCCCTACAGCCCCAGTTTTGGCATATTAAGTTATGGACTATGCAGGAAGAGACAAAAGCTTTGTTTCTTCCCTTCTCTGCAAAAAGTTTCAGAATCTGAAGGACTAAAGTCAACTGTTCCAACACTTATAAGTGCCTTTCTTAAGTATAACAGGATGATCCTCAGTTACAAACATTGCACTGAACTGCAACTGCTGCAAGATCAGGCTTTCAATCATAATGAAACAGGCACTGATAGATCCAGAAGATCTATATTAATTGTTTAAGTGCAAGGTGCATTTAATCAGTACACACCCTTCTTTGAACACAAAACATTCTGTGTTATTGCAACAAGAAACCACCTAATGAACTGTGTGTTCACCATTGCATACTCATTTATTCTAACACCACCCCTGCAGAAGAGAAAGTATGCCATCTCCACAGTCAGCATTGTGAGTTTCCACCTACCAAATAGTGGTTTGATAATGTCATCAACTTTTACTTGTTCATTTTCATGGAGGAATTAGTCACTTAACTGACAGCATTTCTGTACGTATTCTTTGTGAAGAGGCTTACATGAAAACACACTATTAATGCTTTGGGTTCTTGAAAGGAAAAGAAACATACAAGAAAAAAAAAGCCTACTTTCTTCTAAATTCTTTACTTGAAAAAGTCCTAACAGATTGTCTGCCTAGCAGTAATTTAAGTGCCATTGATTAAAGTGACTGCTGATAAAACACTGTTTAATAAGACATTAGAAATTTAATGACACCTTTTAGATAGTTTTACTATCTAAACAGGTCAAAATATTCTTACTTTTCATTTCTAAGTATAGGCAGTCGTTTTTAAACTCTGGCAAAGTAAAACATACAGCTAAATTAAGAGTAGATGTTTGGGTTTTTTAGTACAACGTGGGATTTTAGTTGAACACCTCCCATATTTTCAAGAACAACAAAACTTACTGATTCTCAAGTCTGGGGTAGCTCAAAGACTTTAGATACAGGAAGAGATCTTTGTAAGTCTATACTGAAACAAAAGATTGCTTTATTCTAGTTTAGTATGAGAAAATTAGCTGAATATAAACAAAAGGTGTAGCTGACAAAAGTATTTTTATGAGTCAAAATAATGTCTAAATATTCTTCAACCCTGCAAGTTAAGCAATTAAGCAAGGTGTATAAGTCTAATTTTAAATCCTGCTAATTCATATTTTTAGTAAAGATTTAAGCTACTGGGAGAAACTTGACAGCAGGTGTTCCACCTAAAGAACTATGTCCCTATACCCTCAGTCATGTCTGTTTCCTCCTCACTTTAATCTCCACGTGCTATTTTTCCTCCAGTCTATAAGAATTCTGTTTTATTAAACATGCATTAGAGACCACCACTTCCACTGGATGTGTCACCTACTCTCCTCTCCTTTGACTGACAACCAGCCAACCAAGCAAGAAGCGTGTAACCTAAAAATAACATCCCTCTGTGGAAAAAGATTATGCAAAAAAGGTCAGAAAGTGCCCATTTAGCTGAGGGATTCACATGTGCTTCCAAGTGACAAATAGGCAGAAGCAGGAGCCATTGCTTGAGAGAGTTGGAGGTGTCAATCTCCTGCAAAGAGGTTCATTGTCATCATCAGGTAAAAGAAGGCAGAAAGGGCAACATTATCACCTGCCTACCAAACCCATCCTGCTCTCTGACCTCCTCTTTCCCATCTACAAGGCAGAGAAGGCTGGAAGCAACAGCTTTGAAGCAAACAACATAGTGAGTAGATAGATCCTAGACACAGAGGTACTTCTCTCATTTACCCTGTTCTGGAAGGCAGGCTGGGAAGATAATGCACAATGTGGCACGTTCCAAAAAAAAAAAAAAAAAAAAAAAAAAAAAAAAAAAAGAAAAGAAAGAAACTGGGAAACTCCACTTCATCACGACCACAAAGATCAAAGAACAATGCAGTACATAAAGTAGACCTAGTTACTGAAACAATAGCATGAAATTCTCTGTATTTTAATCATACTGCACATCCTCACAACTTGCATATCTACTTTGTTTATTTATTTTTTTTCTTAGACATCTTGGATTTGGTAGACTGGCGGTGCAGAAATCAGGGCAGAACCTAAGTGTGTGTGTATGTCAATTACAGTACCTTTTTAAAAATAACAACAAATTTTAATGTATACTTGTTTAAGTTACCAGCAGGTGGATGCTGCCCTCACAAAATACCCACAAAAAACAGCCTAGATTTATCTTTCTTTACTGATAGCATTACAACAGGTGATACTTTTTATAATGTCACATCAGAAAACACAATAACCTCAAATGTCCATAAATCAACATGGAAAATAATACACAGAAAAGGAAGAGTGAATCAGAAGATATGCAGTATACAATTCACTTACTGAGCACTGGAATATAAGTCAACAGTCAGAATGATTAAGGACATCTGTGTATCCGCTGGTTAAAACCAGCTACACTGTCAAAACTCAAGACCTATGGTGATCTGAGGAAACACCTATCATACTGCTACCAGCACACAATGAAGCAAAACATGAATCTATGGTTGCATATCCTTGATATACAATTGCTATGCTGCTTCAATGGACTATTCTTTAAGACTTTTCTCCTACTTCTTTAAAGATAATCAAGATTCAATTATCTGTGACTAAAGGTAACAGAACAGCAGATCCCAGAGTCCACTTGCTCAGATGCCACTAAAGCCACACACATAAAAGGCATTTCTTGGTGTTTGTCCTCTCCTTTCTTTTACCCACTCAGGTAGAGACTGTAATCCCACAGTGTACTTTTCACTCTCCCGACAGCCCTCTGCCCTGGGAAAGCAGGTGCACACAGACAGGGATGCTCCTGCCAGCCGTGGTGCTCACTGTGTGTGTGCTCAGGGGCTTTCCCTGATCCCTCTCAGTGCCGGGACAGGGAGGGAGGACCTGCACTGCAAAACGCCAAGAAGTGGTTGGTGCAACATGCTTTGGCACATTCTAAAACAAACAATCTCAAAAAGGGTCAATCTTTCTCAAGTGTTCTTTGACACTATGAGCTGCAACATTCGTTAAAAAAAAAAAAAAAGAAAAAGCATTATAGGAGTATTGGTCCAGGTGTTTTGAAAATGTGATTATAGATTGTTAATTTATGGTGCTTAGCATGTAAAGAGACATAACTACATAATATAAAATCCCAAGCCACAATGATCAGTTGCAGTAGCACCTGTATCTGACATGTTATATAGTGTGACTTTCAAAAGGCCATCATTTCAAGTTGCATCATGTACCCATGTTAAATTATTTTTAAAAAATCAGACTTGTATTCTCTTTTTCAATTTACTGCAAGTATTTTGGATAGATCTTTTCTTCTTATAATGTTTATTTTTTGGCACAAAGTTGTTTTTCAATGCGTTTTTATTATCTGTATTTTATTATCTGTTATCTTTTTTTAATCTGTATTTTATTATCAGTTATTTTATAACTGTAATATCACTGGAATTTCTAAGTCAACTAACTACATTTAATTTTAAAAATCCTTATTCATTGCAATTATTCCCACTGGTATCAAAAGGTTTAGGAATAGTCACAATAATCAAATGACTTACTCTGACGACATGCTGTTCTGGTTGTTCCCACTGTGAAGAATCAGACCCATCATCACACTTTATGGCTACTGTTTACCTTTCTAATAAATCCTAAATGTTCCTTCTGGATTATTAGCAAAAGTTTGATTCAAAAAATAAGATTTTCTCTACAAAAGCCTAATAACTACAGCAATATTCATAATATATCTCTCTGGAGATACAGAGAGGTAACTGAAAATTGCGAGAAGAAAACTTTATCAATAAAATTGAGGGGCTTTTTCCCTGTCAATAAAATAGCAAATCCTTTCTTACTGACTGCATGATATAGATCAACCACCTTGGAGTCTATGTCTTAGGGCATTCAGAGTTGGAATAATTCTTTTTACGCTGTCTGCACTTAGCAACTTTGTGGCATATGGGTATAACGTGCTGTGTAGTGCTAGGCATTTAAATGTGCTTGGGGTTTATGCATTATCTGGTGAAAAATACCTGGTAGACAAACAAAGATATTATCTCCTACAATAAAATCCAAACATTTAAATACAACTTTTTCCTGAATAAGGCAAAACATCTATATTTTAAAATTCTCCATTTTCATGCCTTCCACCTGTAGCTCATTTCTCCAGTGGACACATAAGAATCTGTGACTTTCATACCGCTGTTTGTGTTACTGCAGTATACATTATAAACACAAAACAGGGGATCGCAACTGTAGAGTGTACCTCTAAAGAAATTTGGTTTTTAGGTGAAAAAGAATATAAAAGAGAAACACTATATTTATTTTCAGACTTCTGACAGAGAGCTCCTTTTAATACCATATTAAGTCTCTGCTGGGCTGCCAGAAATAAAACAGTATGAGCTCAGATATACAGCTTTTATTCTGTTTTTGGGTTTATTCTTAGAGGCAAAAGGATTCAATATGTTTTCAACCCAACCACATATTTTAAACTGATGCCAGTTTATTGCTGTCTACAGATCTCCCAAATTCATAGAAGTAAATCTAGAGCCCAACTTCCTCTGCTGCTGCACGCATAAAGGTGATAACAGAAATGATCTCTCCTATAGTGTATGAGAATGGAAAATAATGAGAAAAAAAATCAAACCATGATCTATACGATCCTAAGACACTCGTAATACAATTACGAGCTAGTAATTAAGAACATCACAGAAAATTGGATTCCATGTTTTCCATAGTTCTGTAGGCTCCAAAACACACACATTCCATACACTTTCACTTCTCTTCCACAATCTGCTTGGTGTACGCAGTGGGAAATACAGGCCAAACATTACTTAGCCATCAAGGCAACAGAAAGCAAAGCCCTTGCCAGAGAAACCAGGATTCTGAAAGGACAACTACTATCAAAAAAACTAAAGCCTATGTCAAACTGTTGTCCATTTACTTGTGATGCAGCCACACATTACAGTTCAGGCCAAACATTACAGAGACAAACCATTCCATTAACCACCTCCGCCTGCACTGCCACACTGTGCTCCAAATAATGAAGGTTTGGTATCTGCACTTATGTCCCACAATATGCCCAAGCCTATTAATTGAAGTGTGTGCTAATAAAGAAGGGAATCCTACTTGGTTCAGACTGTGTCAACTACAACTACTGAAATATAGATTTGGGTCCTTGACTTCCAAGACCACAACTGTTTGCTAATGTTTTCTCTCTCATCTCAAATAGGAGTAATGGCCTCTGCTCATAGGAGACAATAAATGGCCAGCATTTGTTTGGGAAGGAAGAGTTCAAACACAGTCTATTTTGGTACCTGAAAGAAAGAGAGGACAAGCAGAATTGGGGAGGGGGATGGGGAGATGATAGTAGGACAGCCTGGCAGGAGTGCATATCTATGAAATAGTGAAGCAATCAGGCGTTGTATTTTTAGATATTTTCTTTTTCAAGTGCCAAAGATTCTGAATAAATCACAATGGCAAACTGAGAGGATGAGATAGGATAGATTACAGCTGAATGCTGCACAGATCAAATATTCAGCTCCAACCCAAAGCAGAAGTCCTAAGTGCTTATCTGATACACAGTAAAAGCTTTCCGTGACAGACGCCAGCTACTTCTTTGATGGCTACACTTACTGCTAGGTATCATACCTGCCTCTATATATTTTAAAATGTCTAAAAACCCCTAGAAAGCATAAGTTCTCTAAGCCAAGTATACCTGAAGCTTGTCCAGATGTTCAGTTATTTATATATCAACTCTCTGAGCATAGGTAGACATCTTGACAGACGGAATAATGAACAAGAAAGCTGTATTTTGTGAAAACTGATATTTACATGATGTAAAATTTATATTGATGGAAAGCCAAGGTATTTTCATCATTCATGTCAAATATGACTCTCCATAATAGAATTTTGCATATAATTACTTCTTTACACTCACTGAACAGAGGAACCAGAGATGGAGGCAGAACTCAAATTTTATACAGAGGCTTATGACACAGGCAGTTCTCTCAAGTGTCAATTGTTTTCTCCACCCTTACACTGAAAATATTTGCATCTCCTTGCATGTCCATCATAGATATACATCCTTTATTAGTTCATGTGTCCATTTAACTTATCCCTTGCCTTGTGCATTTTCAGATTTCACAGAAAAAGCGTTACATTTGGAAGCAGCACTTCTAGCACAGTCTAGACAAGATGGTCCAGCACCCTATCCATCTGAATCTTAGAAGTGTCCAATGATGAAGAGTGTTTGGATACAACAGATCATTAGTAAAAACAGTGATGCTGACTCTTGACTGACAGCACATTCCTCGGACAGAGCTCCCAGACAAACCAAAGCTTTCATGATGATATGAATATTGGTGAAAATCACTTGGAAAGTCACTGCCTGCTTTTCATTGTGTCAGATGAATCCCAACTGGGATATAAAGTAATTACTCCAATACATACCACTAACACATAATAGATTTTGTATCTCAACGTGTGCGATACAAAATCTATTTCCTCCTTTCCCACCTCCCATCTCCTTTTTTTTGCTGTAAGTGTTTCCCAGTATATTTTTTATCACTTTCTTACCTTTTCTTAGCATCCATTTTCCTAAATTCCTATTTTCAGCTTATTCCATATGTAATTTTTTGTCCTTTTAGCACTATTTCCTTTGTCTTCTAAGAATGCCCCAAGCAACAAGAGCAAGTCATTCATTAAAAGCAAAAGTGAGCACTAGTGCACAAGGATCTCTCAGAGGTATGGCAGAGAATATTTAACTCTAAGTAAACTTAAAGTTGGATAAACACTGCTTAATAATACTATTTGGCCCATTGTGGTACTTCTGCCCACAATGTAGAAATTACAGCCTTTATCCTAACATGAATAATTTGCAACTGCCTTGTCTAATAACTGAAAATCTTCAAAACTTGTCATAAATGACATCATGGCTTTCATAAATATTTTTGGGTTTTGAATAAGCATGGTCATACTGGTCAGCACAATGCCAATTCTGAATTCATCACACCCTAAAGCAAAGCAACCAGTTGCTGTGATAATGTCTTATTCATATTAGTACTCCCAACAGCTTAAGTTTGTCCTAGATATTGAACCCACAGGACATTTTGTGATTAAACTCGTTCTTACCCACACAAACTTTTGCTGATAATCTCCCTCTGCCCTTCTCATTTTGCTAAGACACTGCATGTCTTTACCCAGCAGCAGATGTTTTGGCTATCACTAGCACAAATGCAGCTTTCTGATAGATAAGACATTGATAAAGACAATTTCATGAGGCAGAGGGATGAAACAGTTCATCCTTACAATGGCTCAGTATTCCACAGAAGACACAGTCTCGTACTTCAACAACTTTCAGTGGTGCTTCAATTGACATTAATTTGAATGCCCTTGAATCAGAAGATGCCCTGAAAGGTGCAAGATTAAATATAAGGAGAAGATCATCTTAAGACAGTCACTACCTGTTAAAAGGCACAAAATGTTGCCTTTTTCATTAATAATTTTCATTATTCACGCTGCCTGTGCATTATTTGGGCTTTATTTCACTTGGAAAAATGAAATTGAGGAACAGTTGCACTTTTGTTGGTTTCATTTTCTGACTCCCGTGCACTAACATCAAATCCCGGTAACAACTCTACTGCAGGCATTACCATTTAAAAATGACTAACGTTTGAAGCTATGATTCTATTTGAAGAGAATTAATGAGAAAAAATCCACTTTCCTTGTTAAAAATACGACAGGTACATTCAGAAATGCTGATGGCACTGAAAATGAGTTGAACGTTTAAGAGCCTGGAGGGAGACAGCTAGAGAAGAGAAAAGTGTAAAGGAAAGTTTAGATGAAAAAGAGCCAAAACTGTGGGAAGATGAAAATAAATGGGCTCTCTCACATAAGAAAGCCCAGAGGAGTGAAGCTAGACACTTGTTAGCTTCACATCACATCACGTCACATCACACTGCTGATGAGATATCTGTTGAGTAATGTGTGTCATTCTCCAAAAGAAAGGAGGTATTTCCTTTTAGCTCTGTCATTTTTATCTTTCCATATTCTTTTTCTGGCATAAAAACTTATTTTTGAGAAATGTTTTTCCCACAGTAAGTCATGCTTCAGTCATTTTTCTTGGTATTCTAAAAGAGTGCAAAAGTGTATCTTACTTCTTCTCACCATTACAAGCTGAAAATGAATTAAAGCTGTCATTAATTTTTAAAAGCTACTACGCATGCATATCAAGAGAACCAAAACAGAAAACACATCTAATATACAGCTCAGCTGAAGGCAATTTCCATAAAAACATGATCTGGGTATTTCCTATTACTTGCATGACATGGATTCAGATCATATTTCTCCAGTTTTTATATAGATACTTTCCTGCTACTGCAAACAATACCTGTAAAAAAAAAATAAAAATTAAGCTTTAAACTCTCTTTATGCTTCAATACCTACACTAATGATCCATAAACCAAATAATTCCTCAACAGCAGCTGTGAAAATCCACTGTGCCTAAATCATGACCTCAGTTTTGTTTAGCCTGAACAGTCCTGCGTGTTGGTTGTACAGGTAGCCAAGAGCCTGCTCAGCGTTTGTCACTGATGATCTATGTGTTATGGAAAAACAGTTTGACTTTCAGACCTCTAACAGACTAGAGCTGGAAGGCTGACAGTAGTATGTGGAGTAGTACGTGGATAAACCTAAATTATAACTTGGGGGGGTTGGATCTGAAAAGTAGTGGAAGTATCAAACACCACTTTAGTGGCCATGTCCCTTGTTGGATAATTATAATGACTACACCTTTTTTCCCAAAACTTCGGTGACCTGCAAAGATGGACTTACAATTGAGCTGATAGCACAGCCAAATATAAAAGTTCCCTATCTCCAACGCAAATGATCTGATATCCTACATGAAAGGCTACACATTCTAAAACATTAAGAAAGCTGCGACATTAAGAAAAGAGAAAAACCAGGTACAATCCAGCAGGGACCACACGGTTGTGAACCTCTTCTAGCAAGCAGAAGATGCATTCTGAAGCATTAGAAATCAAGCAAATGGTGGGACTGCACTGTGTCTTTCAAACAACTTGTTGTTAAGGCTACTATTCTACACTGGCATCACAGTTTATGAGAAATCTAGCTGCACAGCAAGAAACATCTTTTCTAAGAAAAGAAGTTTCCCCTGGTTTTGACTGCCTGTTTTGAAAAGTTTTTCATTAACTATCCAGCTATCCTCTGCTTATCCAGCTGGCTTGAGCCAAACACCTTTCTCGGCAACATCTTCTTACACACACTGCACGCAAGAAGCTTCATTTTTAAATAACTGGAAAAAAACTCTCAACACTCCAGGAGTCACAATCCCTGTGGAGGATAGCAAGGCATGGTTTTTTCCTCCCTAAAATGCAAGTTACCCTGTAGCCCTTTCTCAGGTGAATGTGTAACTGCAATTTGAGGTACAGAGAAAAGAAAGGCACCAAACAGCCTCTGGCTTACCAGAAGAAGCTAGTCTCCATCAAATAGTTGCCACTTAGGCATTCAGAAAGGTACAATGGAGACCAAAGCAGAGAGGTGTAAGGGAGGCTGACCAAAATTACCGCCTGGGAGTTGATAACTAGAGAGGATGTGCCCTGGAGGTTCACTCCCAGCTCCAAGTCATTTCAGCAAAGGCAAAAGTACCAGTTAGGTCAGAGCAGGCATCTTAGGGCGGGACTCGCGAAGCCCTGAACGCTTCTTAGCCCCAGATCCCAGGCATTAAGCGTTTGCTTACTGTCCCCATAGAGACACACACACACACATTTGCCCAGGACTGCACGGGTGCGTTCGCCCCTCGCAAGCGGGCAGGCAGCTCCCCCCATCCCCGCCCCACGCCAAGTTGCCAGACTTGCTGCCCAAAGGAGAGGGGACGAAACCCCAAATTAACTCCGAGAAGCAGCCTCGCGTCCCCGCGCTGCCCGCGTCCTACCGCCTGTGGAGCTGGCCTCCTCCAGCTGCGCCGAGATGCTCTCCACTCTCCTCACGTCCATGCTGGGAGGCGGGAGGCGCCCGGAGCCGCGGCAGCACCGCCGCGCCCGGGCCGCGAGAGCCGGAGCGGAGCCGCGTCGGAGCGGAGCGGGAGCGGGGCTGGGAGCGGCGGA
>VZSE01027395.1:3647781-3700699 GCA_013398275.1 Promerops cafer
GCTGGGGCCGCGGCCGAGACCCCTTCCCTGCCGGGACAGGGAGGGCTTGGGCTCCCTCGCCTGCCCCGTCGAGCTCCCCCGGGGCCGCTACTGCCGCGGGGCTGAGCCGGCATCTGCGCCCCGGAGCGTCTCGGGAGCGGGGCGGCCGCGGGGACAGCCCCGAGCCAGAGTCCGGCAGGGCCGCGCCGCCCGCCCCGCTCCGCTCCGCTCCGCTGTGCGGCCGCACGCAGGTGGTGCCCGCATCACCTGTTAGCCGCAGGCTGCTCGGGACGCGGACACAGGGGAGCTCCCATCGCAGCTGCGCCCCTCCAGCGCCTTGTCAGGCTAGCACGGGCTGGGAGCACTCCCTAAGCCCCAGCGTGTATTTTGGAAGGGATTGGAAAGGGCATTTTAAGAAACCTTCGCAACACCTCTGTTTTATCAAAGCCTACTATGACACATGACATACCATTAGAAATGCTTCAATAATGATAGTTCTCCCAGTTCACTTTTACACAGTCAATTTTGCAGTCTTTACAATTTCATCTATCCCTGCATGAATAATGATGTGTTTCAGAAATCCCAGTTCTTCTTCTCATTGTGTTCAGCCCCAAAAAATTATAGTAATTTTTTTCAAGGCACATAAGGGTTATAGGCTTAGCTACCTAATACCTTATTTTTGACATCTTATTTCATATTATTCCTTGAACCTTGTATTATTAAGATTCTTGTGAGCTGAAAGATAAAGGAGTAATTCCTATGCCACATTGCCAACTAATGTTTTAGGAAAGGACATATATCTTCTTTTATTTAATGGGACAAACTTCTGTCTGATTCAACCCCAAAATGATGGAATGATTGAAGTCTTGAATGGACAGAGACACCACAGTGTAGTATAATGCTTGCCAAGAACAACACGATGTTGAGTAGCTTTTGCCAAGTGTTATTTTCTGATAAAAATACATTCACTGATGGAGGTTGAGGTAAGACTGTGTAGAGACAAGATTCAGAGTACTGTATTTGTCATATACCCTCAAAATGTTTCCCTTCTATAAGTTGTATCCTCAAGTAGCCAGGATATGGCTCTTCTTATCAAAGAAATTCAAAGAACAGAGATCACAATTTTATCTCATTATCAGGATTTGAGCTTACTTTGAAGCTAACCTTAGAGAAAACTCTAATTTATCACAATTCAGAGTGAGCCCTTGTCATTACATATACACAGTTTTCAGAGTGAAGCAATTCAGATTTACATTTGTCACTTCCCTTTGCTCTACACCAACATTGTATCAGAACTCCGTGAGTTACAAAAAAACTCTAAATATATGGGAGCAGCTGGTCATAACAGATTGAACTAAGGCAGGAATGGTAGTAATACATCAAGAATATCTATACATTCATCTTGTGTTAGAATGAATTACAGGTATACAGCACAACATGAAACAGAAGTGCCAGAAGTGCCTACTAGTTTTTTACAGATAAGGTGGTGTGTGTCAACTCAAAGATGAATTGTGTCTGAGGCAAAGAAAAAAGAAAGTGACCCAAATAAACTGAACTGTCTCCATAAATCTGCATGTTTCTCTCAATCTCATCTTCTTTATTTTTATGCTTGCTCTCCTTGTTTCCATCCACTTGCTCTTTGCTCTTGTTCTTCTTGATGATCCTGGCTCCAAGTAATTTCCTCTGCATACTCTCCTTTTTGTTCTCTTGCGTTTTAAATATTTCTCTTAGAAAAAATGGTGTCATTTTGATGTTCTATGTAAAACAAAATGTGCATGCCAGAATGTGGCATTTTTCCAAATTTGCTTTACAGGGCAAATTCTTTATTGTTTACCAAACCTGATTAAGTTTCCTCCAATTAGCATGTCAAGCCCATGTATCTGCTCTATATAACATCCAGTAAAAATTGACATCAACTGTGATTTCATCCCTTCTATATAATTATATTTCAACATATAATTGTATTTCTACAAATACAAAGTTTCATTCTAGTTTCTACTTTTCAAAATACATAACTTCCTTTCTTCCTCATTTATTTCAAAGATTTCTTTTGGAGCTAAATACTAATAATACCTTGAGCATGTATTTAGTGCTACATGTATAGCTGAAGATTATTTCCAGTCCCTTGTGATAAAATTTTAATTTCTTCTTCTTGAAGTAGTTGATGTAGTTTCCATCTAATTTTTAAATTAGAATCTGAATCAGCATATTCCTGTTTGCCTCAAATGTAAAATAATTGGAAAGACTTAACATAATTATGATTTAGTATGTCCAAATTAAGTTCAGATTTCCACATCTGTTTAAAAGATGTAATGTGTAAAATTAAGTGTTAAATCATGACGCAAAAATAATGATCAAGGAGGCATTTTCTTCCAAAAGAGAAAATCAAATCATTGGTGAGTAAAAAATAACCAACAAGATTTCTAGTGGTAGTATGTTCCTAACAGGGAGGACTTTGTTTTTTCCCTACCTCTTTGTGTGGATGAGAAAAGGCTCAGACCCAGAAAATGTACAGCAATACCCCAATATTCAGTCCTTTTAGTCTATTCTGCTTCCCTACTGGTCTTGGGACATCTGCAAAGGTTAACACAGTAGTTCAGCTACCCAAATTATATTAGCACTAAGGAACTGAATAATATTTAATTCAAAATTTGAATAGAACAAATATAAGCCACAAAATATCCAACATGTCCATGTTACTTTCTAGCCCTCCAGAGAAGCCATTTATTTTGGCAGTGCTTCCTCTGCTAGAGAACGGCTCTCCAGGTGGGAGCTTTCTTGATGCCCAGAAGAATTCATCATTAGGTTATACTTGGTGACTACATGTCACTCACATTGTTTTTCACAAGGAAAAAAGAAACCCAACAGCTAAATCAGTCTGTCACTTACTTCTAGGAAAAATATCCTTCCTTCTCCAAAAAGTAATAAAAGTTAATTTTTGCTATTTTTTTATTCAGAAATGAGAAAGAAACTGTTCTTCACTCTATGATACTTTTTAATAGTATTTGTGTTCTCAGAAGTGTGTTTTATTTCGTTTTGAGTCATTCCACGTAATTAACGTACCCTAAAAAAATTTATGTGTATTCTATATCCCAAAACATGAACAGTAATTTGGCCGTACTCAAATATTTAGTGTCTGTGATAAAGTACTTGACAAAAATGAGAAATCTCTGACACCTCTGGGAGTGCTCTGTCTCCCTGTTGTGGGCTGTGCATTGGGTGTCAGAGCCAAGCTGTTGCAGGCTGGCCTCTGACTGGGGTTGCCCTGTGCCAGGCAGCTGGTTCCAGACTGTCCCAGCAGATGCCACACACGGCACAGCTGAGCCCATCAGACAACTCAGTGGCACCTCAAGGGAAATATATTTGAGGAAGGGCACAAAATGCTGAGGCAAGGGGAATGAGAGAAGCAGTGCCAAGGTCAGAGGAAAGGGGAGGCGCTCCATGGGGGAGCCCGCCCCAAGGAACTGAGGCCATGGAGGACCCATGCTGGAGGACATGCACCATGAAAGATCTTGCTGCCTTTGGATAAACCCAGAACAGAGGAAACAAGTAAGAATGAAGAAGCAGCTCTTGAAAGAAGAGTGTTCATTGCCTGCAGTATGAACAAAGAAGGGAAAGAAGTGACTGGAGTAAATTTGAGCCTGGAAAGGGGGAGAAAGTGCTTTTCTGATTAGATTTTTTCTTCTTTACTTCACAATGCCCAAGACAGTAATTAAAGTTGTCAATAAATTAAGCTAAACTCTCCAAGTCTCTTTTGGCCAAGACATTCAGCCAAGACTTTGGCTGAATGATTCTTCTCTATTTCTTTTGACCCACAAGTTCTTGTGATTTTCTCCCCTGTCCCACTAGATGTGGGGGTAAGCAAGCAAGTATCTGCAGATACTTGGGTCCAGCAGGGGTTGACCCAACACAGGGTATATATGGGAGAATCCAAAATACAAAATGAAATTCTAGGCACAGACTACTAACCAACTATGCTTCCCTAAAACAGTGGAGCTTCAATATTCAAGATTTCCTACTAGCACAATCTAGTTTTAGAGAGTATTGGTGCTTTTAAAAAGAGTAATCTTGAATATTCTGATTTTACTGTCTATTAAACCTTAACAAGGTTTAATAGACAGTTCTTCAAACGAGCATTGTGCACCATGTATCCTCATCCTTATACAGAAATAAATATCAAGCAACAATGAAGGCCAGCTCTTGAACTTGTCAAAAATTGGCTTTTAGTATTGCTAGAACTTGTTACTAAATAGGTAAGAAGAAAAGGTGAGAGCCTCCTTTCCTTGAAACTCAATTTGTTTTTTATAATAACATTTTGTAATAAGTTCTGCAAGGATTAGAAGCAATTTGATTTACTGTAAATGAGTAACACATCAGAATCCTTATGTGGTAGCAAAAAAAAAAATAAGATAGTATTATTTAGCAACATTATAAAAGAAGATAAAACCATTATTTATTCCAATTTTAATATTATCTCCATATGTCATAACAGTCAAGATGTGGATTGATTTCTTTGTTGGGGCATTTAAAAAAAAACTCAGGGAAGTAGGGGCTCACCCTTCATTCAGTGTCAGTGGGAAATAAATACCTCTGTTTCTTCAGTACTAAGATTCTAAGATGCACCTTTTTTTCCCCCTCTGTTTTTCTACTGCTGAATCTTTCTTTGCTGGCTTCACTTCAGTGTGATGCAGGTGATGGGAGTGGCTTCATTGCTAAATGCCAGTATTTAGACATTTGAGATTTTATTTTTGAGACTGTTGTGGTTTTATATCTCATTTCAATTGTGATTCATGGTTTATAATAGCCACACTGCAGATATTTTAGAAGAGAGTCATTACAAACTAAGGCAAGGTTATATTTTAAAAAAACACATGTAATATTCAACATGACTTTGATGTGCTGCTTGAAGACTACCTAGGCATAATCTCTATCATTTAATATAAATTATTGTCAAATTGTTTGTTGTCATTATTAGACTGTCCCTAAAGTTATCACATTAGTAAACCTGAGTCAATATAAAGTTTTATATTTCCATCACCTTTACATTAAAAAATAGCTTTTTAGTTTTTAAGAGTAGAAGAATATTGGGAGCAAATTCAACTGCTGCTGAAATGTAGCCAACTTCAGAAGACAGAGCTGAAAAACAATGCATTAGACAAGTGTAGGCTGAAGAAAAATATTGGGTGATTACACTGCATCTAACCTATGTTCTTGTGGGGGAAATCTATAGTGTTTTATATAAAATAGATCATAGGCTTTACAATCTAATGTGAAATACCTGCTTAGTGATCTGTCCTAGGCTCAGAAGAGACAGAAAAAAGAAAAGCCTAAACAAAAAATAGCAACAGAACCCCCTGAGCTGACCCTGATGTAGGAGACTGTCCAGACTGAGCCAGTTTATGGCAGAATGATTTCTCAACACTTTTTCTAGCAGTTTTACATTCTGCTGTATCTTAGCTTCCTATGGCTTTTCGTCCTCCATTCTCATCAGGTAATTCTGCACTCTGCTCCAGTGAATCCTTCTCCCCCTCCACCTCTCTGTCTCCCCTCCATTTTCTTTCCCCTTTCCTATTTACCTCACACATCGTTTCTCATGAAAAACTGAGCAACAGCAGAAAGGATAATGGCTTTTATGTTCAGCTAGTGAGATCAGAGAGCAGTAGTGCTCTGTACAGCCAACGACAGGATCTAACTGAATACAGTTTTTCATATTTTCCAATTTTAAATCCACATCCACAGAGTTTCCAGATGACAGGGCTTTAAGAACAAAAGTGTAGGGAATCATAGCTAACTCAAAAGCCAGTCCATAGAACATCAAACAATAATTACTAATACAAAATGTAAAAATTTCAGAATGTTTTAAAGCATTTTGTTCCTATGATATTTCCTCTAGATTTATGATTCATTGGTGGATATATGGAAAGACAGAAATCTCATCTATTGTTAGTGCATCTAAATACAGAGATAAAGGCCAAATTCTCTCTTTAATGGCAATGATATTCTTTTTTGAATGAGTCCAATCTATATGGGGAGACCAAAAGAGATCGTTCATCCTCACAAAAAGGTCCAAGAGGGATATGGTTGCTATATAAATACATCAGACAGGTAAAAAAAGTGAAAGAATAAAAAAGCTCTTTCAGCTAAACGTCAATGCGGGAGGCAGAACAAATTGTATAATCTATAAATTTAGGTTGTATATTTAACTAAAGTTACTAAGCATTAAAGAATTCAAGTACTGGAATGCCCTTCCAAAATGAATGGGAGGAAAGGCAAAATAAATGTTTTAAGGCGAAGCTTGATAGGTCTGATGGGATGCCTGTGATAACAGAGAGCTCTATGAATATAAATCATATATATATGATTTCCTTTCGTTAACAAGTGAAGCTCTTGAATAGAAGACCAAATTCATAATACAGCATGAGTCACAGGAAAAGAGCTACAATGCTTATGCAGAGATTACATAACACAATATATGTAATAATAAGAGCCTCTACAGTCGGCATTCATCCCTGTATATAATATTAGGAAAACTTTCAGGACATGGTAGAAGTCTTTCACATTTAAATGGTTGCTCCAAGGAAGACAGTGATCAATTGTTCTCCATGGCTAATGGCAATGCTGCAGAAGAAAGACACTTCGGTAGCAGCAAAGAAGTAGTCAAAATTTAGGGTAAAATTTTTGACCTCTAAGGTAGGCAAATATTAGAACAGTTTTATGAAGAGGTCATAGGGATATTCATCATTAAAGTGTTTGTTTTAGCTGCTTTATAGATGACTGCTCAAGACAGTCTAAAGCTTTTGATCCTGTCACAGCACAACTTTACTATAAATCTTAAGGTATATTCTCTCCATATATATCCTTATGGCTGTATGATTAAAAGAATAGTATTGATTTAAGTGAGAGAGGAATTTGGCCAGCAATGGCCCTACTTTCTCAGCTCTCTATCCCCATTTCTCCTATATTACTAGGGCTTCTTAATTGTGCAGGTTTTATTCTATGAAACAGAGCTGTATTTCCTGATTATTTTCTAAGATGCTTTGTTTCTTAATTTGCATACCTGAGTATTCTGTTGTCATGGAAATCTCTTCTCTGAAGCCCTTAAAGACCAGCTCTCTTGCTTCAATTCTGTTTCAAATTTTCTGCATCAGCTAATTTTAATTCTTACTCCAAGTTTTCCACATATTGTCGTCACATCTAAATGACACTAGTACAATTCCTTGGGTCAAAACCTTATCCATAGGAATGTAAGCTTCACTTCATCAGGTGTACTAATTCTAGTACAAAGGCATTTTTTGATTCATTTTATTTGGCTTTTATTTTAGTTGGCTTTTTAAAATTCTTTCACTGAAGGACCATCCACATTGATAGATATTTAGGAGCTCAACAAACCAGAAAGAAATTATTAAAAAAGGATATAGCTGTAATGAAATTCAAATAGAATTGTTTGAATAGTCATAGTATAAATTTCTTGTCTACACCTGTCTTCTTACATTGGTGGAGGGAGTCTTACAATCTGTCCTGAAAGCTGAAATATTTGATAATGATAAAGATTAATCACATCAGTTTTCCTTCCAAGTAAAAACTAGCCTACCAGTCTCTTATTTTTTATCAGCCAAAATATATTCAGATGCCTTCACTGATCACAGCTAAAAATATTGAAGAGATTCATGAAGGTCAGGTTAGGACATTCATGGTTAATAATGAATTCATTCCACTGAATATTTCTGAAAACTTGAGAATAGTGTCCTTCAAAAAAAAAAAATGCTTTATATGCCTATAGGAACTAGGCAGCTGTATGAAGAATCTGGCCACCAAACTAACAAGCTTTAGTTTCTGGAGGGATTTTAGAAGATAATTTATGCCAAATTCATCATATCGTCAATGGAAGTTTTACATCAAAAAGAAATAGTCTCTGAGCACCAGAGAAAGGTGCTTTTGCAGCTTCATGTTCAAGAAGCTGCTACAGTCAACCTTACAGCCAATGACCTAAGTCAGCTAAGGGCAGATATACATCCTGGATGAAAGATGCAGAAATATATCTACCTTACTGTCCAGTTGTTTCAGCAGTTAGCTCACACAATTTCATCTTGATTTTCAGCCAAATTGCATTTATTTGTGTCACGGCTCCTGCCAAAAGAGAACAATGTAATCTTCTTTCATCTGGATTTGGAGATGCAGATATAACACTGTGTTATCTACATGCTGAAGCAGAACTTGTTTGCTTATTTTTTTTTACAGCCTCCCATATGTGCATACAACTTGATTAATTAATGCCAGAAGTAGAGTATAAAGTAGTGTCACTGATCATATTTTTATTTATTATTAAATTTATCGGGCGGGCTTTGGTCTCTTAACTTCTGTCATAAGCTTTCCCATCCACCTGATTTGATCCACTAGACTAGGCTAAAAGCCAGAATTCTCTCTCTTAATTACTTTTTTTCCTTTTCTGTAGAATTCTAATTGCTGCAGATGAGGTCAGTGCCATGGTAATAGATACTTAATTTTGTTCTCATAATTTAAAAAAAATTCAAGATTGTGATTCTGTATGTTCTGAATTAGAGCTATTACCATGCAGCACACTAGTAAGTCAGTATCAATTGTTGTACTTACGGAGTTGTACTTCTTAGTCTTTCCATTTTAAACACTTTACTCCTCCATTACATGTATTTTACAGGCTAACATCAGTTTGCTTACCCTATAGCATCAAATTCTTACTCATATCACCCTTTCTGGCTTTCAATAATTCTATATGCATCGTATTTTTCCTTGGTTTGGATATTAAAATTAAAAAGTTAAATTCTCAAACATGCTATTCCTGCCCCAATGTGTTCATTCAGAAATCAATGCTGAATGTCAAATAACTAATACAAACATTACAAATTTCATACTAAGTATTGCCATTCTGGACATTCAAAAATATGAGGTTATTATTCCCTTTCAACAATGTGAGGCAATGTCTAAAATAGTGTAAACCTGAAAATCATTTTTGTTTCCACTTGGACATCATTATTGCACAAAGAAATCATGTTTTCATACTTCCATGCTCTTCTCAACAACTGTAACAGACAGTAACCTTCATTTTGAAAAAGTAAAAGACAAAATTGATCTGAATATAAAGATGTGGCTGGAAGAAAGAGTATCATGACCTCTGTGATAGTGATATAGTTTATGAGAATACTAACTGTGGCACTACTTTCTGCTTCTGAGGTCTGAGAGATGCAGTTCATTAGCATCTATGAATCTTTACATTTTCACAAGATGTGAAAAAAGAGAAGCAATTACCAGGTCACAGGCTGCATTGTTATGCATGGGAATCCTAGTTATTCTTCCTACGATGTTGAGCTGACTGAATTGCATGTACATGGTACAGTTATAGGTGGTGCTGAATAAAATCAATTTATTGCCAAGAGTTAGCTTGCAATATCCAGTAAATGTAGACTTCCCTCTCTGCTTCTTGTTTTGGGAGGTCTCTACAAAGAAGGTTCATAGGTCCCATTCTCTATCAGCTCCCCCAGCTCCAGATTCACTACTCATGGTGTAAGAATCACAGTTGATCCTAAATTGCCAGTTTTAACACTTAGGCATCCTTTGTTCTTGGAAATACCGGGGCTTGATGGTCTCAGATTCACATCACTCCATATGAGGTCTTTCTTTATAGTGGTCACACAGAATAAGTACATATTTATTTTCCTACATGAGAAAATTGGGGTTGGGAAGCAGATTATACAGCAGTGTCATTGTTTTTCTGCAACACAATTCCCATTTAATTATTATAGAGGCAGATTTGTACAGTAAATGATTCCTTGAGTCAGTTGAGTGACTAATTACTTTCAACCTAGGCTAGTTTCAGCAAGATAAGGGCATATATCGACTGAAGAAATGCAAAGGATCCATGACAATAATTCCCAGGGGTGACAGAGATGCTGGTAGAGCAAGGGATGGGAAACCAGGAGACCATGGGAAAATTTAGGAAACCAGAGCTAGGAAAGGACCACAGCAATTTTCCACAGCAATTCGTGAAATCATGTTTAAAGGTTATGTGAGCAATCTAATTAACTAATCAGAATTATTAAAGAATTAATTCTTTGTCCTTTGAACAGGTAGTACAAAAGCAGACAGCCTTAGCTACTGACAACTTTCCAACATTTCTATGTGCTATTACTCCCAGCTTTAAAGGGAAGCTACCATAGAAAGAGAATCCCTACTTTCAGCTTCAGTCTGGCTTTGAGGTGTATCAGCAAGGGGCAGACTGCAAAGACAGTTCACTTCTGATTCACTTCCCTCCCACTAAGGTTAAAACATTCTGGAAATCATGTCAGGCTTCATTTTCAGAGGAACCAGCAAGAAAACCCATATATTCAGGGTCAAGAGGGAGTATGGATAACCATATATATACACCAAGTGGTTCCCAAGTAGGACTTGATCCATGCACCTGGGCCTTTCTTAGGTTATAGTGGAAATATTAACTTGTTCATTAGCATGAAAGTTAATGTTTGTTAACTTCATGGTATTCTTTTCTCATTTGAGCCTGAAGGCACATGATTAGTCATCACATCTTCTTGTCACATAAAGTACCTCAGCTCTGTCACAAAAGTAACAACCAGTCTCCAGAAAAAGCAAGTATTTTTCCATAAGGCAGACTTTGGGACTTCTTCTGAGGACCTCCCAACAAAGCCTGTTTTAGGAATGATAGTGATATAAAGAAAACACTGCCACTCACTTGTTAGGGATGACCTGATCTAAACTACCTACTGTATATGACTTTTTTTTTCTTTAAATGGAGAGAGGTTATGACTGAACTGTTGAATCAGAAATGAAATTACTGGTTTGTGTTCTTTAAAATTTGTTAGAACATTTTGTTCCCTCAATCCTATTTTAGGATTGAGGAGAAACAGAAGGACAGATTACAGAATAAATAAGGTTTTAAATGGCATATGCATAAATTTAATACTGTTAGGGCACAAACTGACAAAAAAAATGGAATCAGAAATGGAGATGGGAAGCTGCATGGCCATGGCAAGTAAGGTCAGGAAAGGGGGAACAAATTGATTCCACAAAGTCAAAGGTCTATGGAGCAAATGCTGCCAGGCACTGTGCCAAATTCTAGAAAAGCAAAGATTAGATGGGGAGATCAGGACAAGCACCAGGCAACAGAATTGTGAAAGACATAACTTTAGCTAGTAAACAAGTTTTATAAACAATGGCAACCTGTGTATTAGGCTTGAAAATCTGGCAAGTTGGTGGTAAAGCAACAACTAGGCTCTCGGGTCCATCTTCAGCTGCCTGGATTTATCAAGCTGTCATCCTCCCGTGGTACTGACTAAGTGGCAAAGACAAAAAGGCTGTCTGGCCACATGGATCTTGATGTATTGACAGAGTTTATCAGCAAACCAGTAGAAGAGCAGCCCAAGAGCTCATTTTGGCTACACAGCACCACAGCATTTAAAGTCACAAAGCTAATTCTAAGTATATTCCTACTGAGACCTACCTGCTACCTCAGCTGGGGATAGGGCTGTTACAATTTTTCTGCATGGCATCACACTGTCCCATACAGAGCTCAAACTACCATTTCTTGCATTCTCATTACTAAACCTCTAGAAAACAACTGCTGTAATGATGAGAAGAAAAGTAAGAATTCTTGGATATGTGCAAACTTAACTTAGACACCAAACAAGAGAGTCAATAAGTTTTGTAATTTATTCCAAAATAATAAATTTATAAGATACATAATTGGAAGACTCTATTTTATAAATTGACATTATCAAGAGTTCCTGATGCTTTATTCTTTAACCTATGTTATGTATTGAAATATTCTAAAATTCATATATTAGGATTCTATGTTCAATTTTCACTTGGAAGTAACAGCCTTGGTATTTTTATGATAGTTGACTGATAGGTATGAAACTGACAACAACAGTAAGGAATGACAGAATATGCTGGAAGGCTTTTTTTGTTCTTTGGATTTTTTTTTTACTCACATTCAGAGACACATTTTCAGCAGACTTTCATACTGGGATTACAACAGAGGAAACACAGAGCATCATCTGCCATAGTACTGTCATTAGACTAAAGTCACCAAACCTGAAAATCACAGGGAAAATGGTCTAGACTAGACAATGGCAAAAATACAATGGTTGAAAAGAAGTGTATTTCCTAATATCATTCCCTGAACCTCAAGCACTAATAAGGTAGCTAGTATCAATTCCAAGCTTCTTACCTCAGTAGCAAATTATGCATGAACTTTCTCATTCAGGAAACTTCCAGTCCTTCAGATGCTTCCAAACAGTGGATGACATTCACCTGCTAATCAGCCTTCATCCAGTGCCCAGCTTTAACCAAATACTTCATAACTGAAACGTATCTTAGGTGGCAGATGGTGGCTGTATTTCACTAATAAATAAAAACTTTCAGGTAGCTGGATTCATGACCTTAAGAAATAGACTAAAAAAATTAGAAGGAACTCTAGATCACAGTCCTTCCATCTCCAAAAGACTGCAGCATTTCAAAAATGTATGAGACAGACAACAGATCTTAAAAAATAGCATGAAACTTATTATTTGTTGTTTAGCAAGATTGTCAAACATAAAAGCACAGGTGTCAGAATATTGCTTGAGGGGGAAGTTTTGATGCAGCCTCCTGAAGGGAAGACCTAATAGTGTCCATCAATTACTGAGCCAGAGATCCACAATGCACTTTCCAGTCAGTTCAGAGAAGGCAATATGAACTCTTTGAAAAATTACTTTATGCTAAGAGCAGACTCAGTATGTGTTTAAGATATGCCTCTCTGCCACAGAAACATACAGCATAAGCTAAGTCCATGCAAATAAATCACTATCCAGTAAGAAAAATCTTCATTAGCATCATATCTGACTATGTTCTGGGAGTTAAAAAATAACCAGAAAATAAACCAAAAGTTCAATATAAAAGATTTCCTTTTAAACAGCATTTTTTTTTATGTGGAAAAATTCTGTTAATACAGCTAACAAAATACAAGTGTTACTGTTTTTATACCATGAAAGACATTCAGTGAAACTTGTTATCTTCATATTAATCTTACAGGCCCCAAGATTAACTACATCTTTTTGTTTAAAAAGATGCATGCAGATTTTTTTTTTTTTTTCTTTTTCCCTCAAGTTGTATAGAGCTGTCACTGAAAAGGAAGCCAGAAAACCCCTTTGGTTTCAGTACTTAAATGCTGTTTTAGGCATTTTACGTAGTACTAAGAAAAAGCAGCATAGATATTGCCAACGTATTGCCATAACTGCCTGCAATATGCTGATTCAAACATGGAACATCATTATAATTGTGCATTATCATGTATTTTTGAATAAATTGAATTCTGGAATAGGTGTAAAAGTTTGACAGCCCATATAGTTACATATATATATATGAAGTTACATATATATGAAGTTACATATATATTAACACATAGCAGAGAATGCAGTAAAATTTTCATTTATGTCAGATGTATCAGTAATAGGAATTGAAATTGCAAGTAATTTTAGGTCTAAATGCATTGGGAAATTACATCTTTGTAACAGTAATACCCAAATAACCAAAATCATTGCTTTTTTCCCTCTGAATATTACTTTTTGCCTGGATTACTTACTATCAAAATGTCTTATTAATGCATCAAAAGTAAACAGATATCTTGCTTATATTTGCATATCTTACTAATAAGTCCTCTGACTAACAAAATTATAATCTAACAGTGCTAGAGTTTCAATCTGGACTCATTTTGTAATTTCTACAGTGAACCATGACAAGTCTTACCTGCTGTGTTTCCTTATCTGTGAAATGAAGCTAATTCACTTGTACATAGAAAAACACTTACAAATTCTTATTGGAACACTCCTGTTGGATGTTTTTGAATATTTAGAGAGCAACATGAGACAAAAAAAGGTTGTTAGGTTTCTGGAGTACAGCACAGAGGATATGTCACAAAATGACAGCAAGGCAAAGCCAACTCTACTGTTTCCAAATAAATTGCTTTTAACACTGTTTTGTTATTCAAATCATGCAATAAGAACAAATTATTTGTTTCATATGAGAGCAGAAGTCCTTGTGCTTCAAGCAGATGAATTGGCTTGCCTAAATTCTCTAAGTTTTGACTTAGTACTGAGAAAAAAATAAAACAGAATGAGGCCATCATTTTTACTTTTAGTACTGTGGTTCAGGCCAAACAAAAAAAAAAAAAAAAAAAAAAAAAAAAAAAAAAAAAAAAAAAACCAAAAAAAAAAAAAAACAACAAAACAACAACAAAAAAAAAACCCAAAAAAAAAAAATGAAATCAGTTTGTCATACTGAAAATACACTTGAATGGGAAACATGATCCAGCTGCTTATACCCATAGAGAAAATTTTAAGGCATTTCTATTAACTTGCATGTTTTTTGAAGTAACCAGAAGATAGTGCAAAAACTATCATAATATCTATGTATTAATTTTTTTCCTGTCTTTGGAGAAAGAATACTAAATTTTTGTTCTATCTCAAGGAAAAGTAATTTTCCAGAGGGACTCTAAGGTGTAAATGGAAAATTCCACTTCCAAGGCACTTTGAAATGTGGTGAGAAGGCATGGAAATTCTGAATGGTTGCAGTGGGATTGATTGTTTTCCTGCATATCAATACACAGGAGTGAGATCAAAAATAAACAGCACAGACTGATGACTCTGTCACAGTATGGAATACTGGTCAATAAAAGAAAATTAGAATAAAAGCAGAGATATCTGTACACACAAGGCAGAAATATCCATGTTCCCTCTGTGAATGAGCTATAACTCTTCCTAACTTCAGGTGTGACAATCTTCTAGAATGTATGCACATTTCAAATGCAACTGCAGATAAATCAGTTTCGTTTGCAGCTCTGCTTATGAAATAGGTAATTTGATATTATGTCACTGCTTTCAGGACTTAGGCTATTTTTATTTTGTTTCAATGCAAGAATTACACTCTTTAAAGTTTATAGACTCATATAATAGTTTGAGTTGGAAGGGGCCTTTGAAAGACCATCTAGTCTACTCCCTAACCTGAGCAGGAACGTCTTCAACTAGATCAGGTTGCACAGAGCTCCATCCAACCTGACCTTGATGTTTCCAGGGATGGGGAATCTACCACCTCTCTGAGCAGCTTGTTTCTGTGCTTGACCATTCCTATTGTGAAAAAACATCTTTCATATATGTAATCTAACTCAACACTCCTTCAGCTTAAAAACATTACCCCTTTTCATGTCACAACAGGCTCTGCTAAAAAGTTTGTCTCCCCTTAAGTACTGAAAGGCAGCAATAAGGTCTTTCCAGAGCCTTCTCTTCTCCTGGCCAAATGACCCCAATCCTCTAAGCCTTTTCTCCTTTCCTTGTAGGAGAGGTGCTCCATCCTTCTAAACAACTTGGCAGCCTTCTCTGGACTTTCTCCAACCAGTCTATGTCCTTCCTCTGCTGGAGACCCCAGAGCTGACCACAGCACTCCAGATAGGTGCTAACCAGAGCAGAGCAGAGGAGCAGAATCCTCTCCCTTGCCCTGCTGGCCACACTGCTTTGGATGCAGCCCAGCACAGAGTTGGCTTTTTGGGCTGTGAGGGCACATTGCCAGCTTTTGTCCACCCTTTCATCCACCAGCACCCCCAAGTCCTTCTCTGCAGTGCTGCTTTCCATTATTTTATCCCCCAGCCTGATAGCAGGCATTGCTCCAACCCAGCATAGCACCTTGCACTTAGCTTTGTTAAACCTCCTGGAGTTCCCACGGGCCCACTTCTCAAGCTTGATGAGGTCCCTCTAGATTACATTCCCTTCTTCAGGTGCAGAAACAGCACCACCCAGCTGGGTGTCATCAGCAAACTTTCAGAGACCACACTAAATTCCTGTGTCTAAATGTCTATGTCACTGAGCAAGGCGTACAACACCACTGGTCCCAAGGACCCCTGGGAGGACACCACTTGTCATTGATGTTCATTGGGACTCTGAGCCATTGTCTGCTACCCTCTGGATGCAGCTGTCCAATCAACTCCTCATCCACCAACAAATCCATCTCTCTCCAATATAGAGAGAAGGATGTTATGGGGGCCTGTGTCAAAGGCTTTGCAGAAATCCAGATAAATGGCATCTGTAGCTCTTCCTTTGTCAACTGATGTAGTCACTCCATTATAAAATCCCCTTAGGTTGGTTAGGCTGGATTTCCCTTACGCAGTAACATTAAAAATGAAGTGAAATTAAGATGTCAAACCAAATGTTCTATTTGTTAGCATATTTGTATCAGCTATTATGCATTACCCAGTGTATTTTTATTAGGTTTGTAAGGTATATGCTACTGAATCTGTAGTTCTAAATTGGGTTAAGTTACTGTCAGAGACTGGAGGAATTGATGTCTTGAGATATTTTGGGATGCCTGTGTGGGAGGGAAGGGGCAGGTCCAGCCTTGCCCTGGTGAGACAGTAAACTGCCCCACACCCCAACTAGAGCCCAGCCTGCAGAACTGCCAATGACTGGCACACCAAAGGCAATGCTCCACTCTGCCCTAACCCAGCCCCAGAATGGCCAAATGACCACAAGTCCCACCTGGAGGGAGGACCCAGAGAGGCCATTGGGTATTTAAGGCCAGGGAGGAAACAAGCACACTTCTTAACCCTGTCTTCTACTTGGAGTGTCTGCCTGAACATTGCTGGAACCCAGGAGCTGGTAGCTATTTGTGTGCTTTTATATATTTTTTCTGTCTTTCTCTCTTCTTCCAACTCCCTTCTCTTGGAACATTCTGAGTAACATAACATCAAACAAAAGTTTGCTAAGCTGAATGGGCCAAATTAATGCTGTGAGAAGTGTTTTATGTTGATTGAGTATTGTACTAAATCTTTTGCCTAAGTTCCTTGATTTTTCTAAATTTTGCCACTAAACTGTTGTGTTGTTTTGACCTCTTGAGAATATCTGATCAGTATTTCTTCCATGCATCTAACACGGGGTATGTGAACCACTGTAAAGTCTTTATTGGGGCCTTACATTTACACATTTGTCTGGAAATTTTGCTTGAGAAGGGACTGCACGACTGTCTAATTTTCCTCCTACTATGATTTTGTAGAAGTGCCTTGGTCAGTAGCAAACTGCTTAAGGGATAATTCATATATTCCAGAGACTGTGACTTTTATGATTACAGCCTACTTAAGGGAGCTGTATGAGGAGCAGCTGAGGTCACTTGGCTTGCTCAGCCTGGAGAAGAGGAGATTGAGGAGAGACCTCATTGCAGTTACAACTTCCTCATGAGGGGAAGAGGAGGGGCAGACACTGATCTCTTCTCCGTGGTGACAAGTGACAGGACCCATGGTAACGGGCTCTTTGGGCCAGTGACAAACCCAAGTTGTGTCAGGGGAGGTTTAAGGTGGATGTTAGAAAAAGGTTCTTCACTCACGGCTGGTCAGGCACTGAAACAGGTTCCCCAGGGCCCATGGTAACAGCACCAGGGCTGACAGGAGTTCAAGAAGTATTTTTCAATGCTCTCACACACATTGTGTGATTTTGGGGGATGGTCTTATGCTGGACCAGGAGTTGGACTGGATGATCTTTGTGGGTCCTGTCCAACTCAGCATCTTCTGTGACTCTGTGAAAATTGAAGCATTTTTTGTGTGAGTATAACATGGGAAAGTATAACATGGGAAACCTTTAAACAAATATCATGTAAGAAGTCAGTAATTTTCATATGTTGGCCTTCTGCAGAAGTTGTCTAGAAACTTGTCAAGAATTTTACCTAACCTATCTATTAATATACATGAGGAAATTTGTAGGAAACTTTGAAAGTGGAGTAATGAACTTAATTGCCTAAGGCACATGGAAAACTTTTAATAGTAACCTCTAAAGCATAATCTATAACTATGAAGAATATAAATGCTTGAACATTTCACTCNATGCAGCTGTCCAATCAACTCCTCATCCACCAACAAATCCATCTCTCTCCAATATAGAGAGAAGGATGTTATGGGGGCCTGTGTCAAAGGCTTTGCAGAAATCCAGATAAATGGCATCTGTAGCTCTTCCTTTGTCAACTGATGTAGTCACTCCATTATAAAATCCCCTTAGGTTGGTTAGGCTGGATTTCCCTTACGCAGTAACATTAAAAATGAAGTGAAATTAAGATGTCAAACCAAATGTTCTATTTGTTAGCATATTTGTATCAGCTATTATGCATTACCCAGTGTATTTTTATTAGGTTTGTAAGGTATATNTATAAAATCCCCTTAGGTTGGTTAGGCTGGATTTCCCTTACGCAGTAACATTAAAAATGAAGTGAAATTAAGATGTCAAACCAAATGTTCTATTTGTTAGCATATTTGTATCAGCTATTATGCATTACCCAGTGTATTTTTATTAGGTTTGTAAGGTATATGCTACTGAATCTGTAGTTCTAAATTGGGTTAAGTTACTGTCAGAGACTGGAGGAATTGATGTCTTGAGATATTTTGGGATGCCTGTGTGGGAGGGAAGGGGCAGGTCCAGCCTTGCCCTGGTGAGACAGTAAACTGCACCACACCCCAACTAGAGCCCAGCCTGCAGAACTGCCAATGACTGGCACACCAAAGGCAATGCTCCACTCTGCCCTAACCCAGCCCCAGAATGGCCAAATGACCACAAGTCCCACCTGGAGGGAGGACCCAGAGAGGCCATTGGGTATTTAAGGCCAGGGAGGAAACAAGCACACTTCTTAACCCTGTCTTCTACTTGGAGTGTCTGCCTGAACATTGCTGGAACCCAGGAGCTGGTAGCTATTTGTGTGCTTTTATATATTTTTTCTCTTTCTCTCTTCTTCCAACTCCCTTCTCTTGGAACATTCTGAGTAACATAGCATCAAACAAAAGTTTGCTAAGCTGAATGGGCCAAATTAATGCTGTGAGAAGTGTTTTATGTTGATTGAGTATTGTACTAAATCTTTTGCCTAAGTTCCTTGATTTTTCTAAATTTTGCCACTAAACTGTTGTGTTGTTTTGACCTCTTGAGAATATCTGATCAGTATTTCTTCCATGCATCTAACACGGGGTATGTGAACCACTGTAAAGTCTTTATTGGGGCCTTACATTTACACATTTGTCTGGAAATTTTGCTTGAGAAGGGACTGCACGACTGTCTAATTTTCCTCCTACTATGATTTTGTAGAAGTGCCTTGGTCAGTAGCAAACTGCTTAAGGGATAATTCATATATTCCAGAGACTGTGACTTTTATGATTACAGCCTACTTAAGGGAGCTGTATGAGGAGCAGCTGAGGTCACTTGGCTTGCTCAGCCTGGAGAAGAGGAGATTGAGGAGAGACCTCATTGCAGTTACAACTTCCTCATGAGGGGAAGAGGAGGGGCAGACACTGATCTCTTCTCCGTGGTGACAAGTGACAGGACCCATGGTAATGGGCTCTTTGGGCCAGTGACAAACCCAAGTTGTGTCAGGGGAGGTTTAAGGTGGATGTTAGAAAAAGGTTCTTCACTCACGGCTGGTCAGGCACTGAAACAGGTTCCCCAGGGCCCATGGTAACAGCACCAGGGCTGACAGGAGTTCAAGAAGTATTTTTCAATGCTCTCACACACATTGTGTGATTTTGGGGGATGGTCTTATGCTGGACCAGGAGTTGGACTGGATGATCTTTGTGGGTCCTGTCCAACTCAGCATCTTCTGTGACTCTGTGAAAATTGAAGCATTTTTTGTGTGAGTATAACATGGGAAAGTATAACATGGGAAACCTTTAAACAAATATCATGTAAGAAGTCAGTAATTTTCATATGTTGGCCTTCTGCAGAAGTTGTCTAGAAACTTGTCAAGAATTTTACCTAACCTATCTATTAATATACATGAGGAAATTTGTAGGAAACTTTGAAAGTGGAGTAATGAACTTAATTGCCTAAGGCACATGGAAAACTTTTAATAGTAACCTCTAAAGCATAATCTATAACTATGAAGAATATAAATGCTTGAACATTTCACTCCTCCTTCCTTCTCTCTGGCATCATTGGGATTTCTTTGAGTGTTTTCTCTGACAGTGTTTATGGGATCTCAGAACTCAAATTACTCTTTTTAATCTTGGGGTAAAATTAAAATAAGTTGCATTTCATATGACAGTGAAGCAGAGCACAACTGTTAACCAGCTGTGCTTTAATGTAATAGACATGTATAGCAATTGGTGTTTGAAGTTACTATGTTAGTTATTTTTTTAGTTTATGTACTTCAGTCATTCACGTTCCAGGATTTACATCTAGAATATACTAAGAACAGGAAAAAAAAAATAAAAAAAATTGCAGCTCTTTCGTCCCTCCCCATTTCTTATTCCTATTCTGCCTCACTTGTCTCAGTGTTGTCTGTGGAATAAAGGGTCAAATTTTAATAGCCAGTGTAGGAGAATTAACAAAAATTGCATGGGCATGTAATGGTGGTACTGTTTGATAGCTCACAGTTATAATTTTCGTGTTAGTCTTGCACTTGAAATTTTTTTGCATGTATTTAAACAAAACCACAGAAACTAAACATTCCTCTGCTAGGTATTTTTGAAAGAAAAACAAACCTGAGATGAAGCACATGCACTTCACCTTTGGTTGAGTGACAGAAGGGGAGGCTGCTGTGCTACTCAGGTAGAAAGCCCAGTTTGCATGCACTGCCTTAGCTGCAAGCTGGGAGACGTGAAGGGAACATCTGGGTGATTGTGTCAGGCGGTTTGAAGGATGAGCCTACAGATGTGCTTCACAAGAAAAAAAATTACATCTCATTTTTTTGATGGAACATGAGGGGGAGCAGTTTCTAAAAGACTGGACTGAATAGTTAATGTAGAGCTATATAAATTGAGGGAAAAAATACCATTTTGTTGTATGTATTGAAATGCTTCACTGACGCGTTTGTGATAAAAGATAACTTTTCAACTGCTTCACACTACACATAATATTGTTTTCCTATGCTCAATGCACATATTAAAGTCAATGCTCTTGAATATTTATCATGTCATAATAGCTTACCAGTCATGCACAAGTGGAAATAATATCTAGGAGAAAAAGAAAATGTACTAGTAGAGGTTTTCTACAAGCTGCCCACCAAGAAGAAACTCTCCTAACCTTCTGAAAAAATTCTGTACTTTCAGAAATTATTAGATCTGTGTAATATTTTTTCTGCTGAATGATGGGAGTGGTAAAATGTATGACATCTAACAGTTTTGCCAAGGTCCAGGCCCATCTGACCACTAGGGACATCTTTACTATGAAAATCAGTGTGAATAGTAATGGATATGCTCACATGTGAAAATTCAAGATGAGTATTGTCTGCTTTCAAAGTGCGTAAAAAGGCATTATTAACATTTAATCAAATAAAAAATTTTCTTACTAGTTAAAAAAAAAAAGAAATCTTAAAGATATCACAGCAGCTGCTGAAATGTTGCTAGACAAGATTCCTGCACTAGGGTCATAAGTGTAGATCTTTCTGCCAGATAAAAGTTTTGTTCAAGGAGGATAAGAAGAAATGGATCAAAGTTCCCCATATTCACCACTTCCTTGTTCTAGGAAATTTGAATTCCTACTGCATAAAGTAATAAATTACATTTTTCTGCTTTTCTTGAATATTGAATAATATCTATACATAGTGTGTTGAAACAGTATCTAGAAAAAGTTACTTAGTTAAAAGCACAGTAATTTTGGTGCCCATTTTTCATTCGCCTGTTATATAATCTGTGCAATTTGGGTTTTCTAATACAATAGTGCTTCTGTACTCTTGTAATGTACTTCTTTACCGTAGAAAATTTTCCATTATCTTTAATAATGAGTTGCATTCTGAAATCTGAAGTTCTTATCTGTGTCTAGAAAATAATTAATTTGAGCACAAATTAACAGACAAAATTTGAAGCAGATTACAAGAAGTATTAAATTAAAATTATGTTTGAAAATCCTGTGAACAGATTTCTTTGAATAACTCAGTACCTTCAGTCTTGGGCATGGTTCTTTTTCCTACATTAAAAATATTTATTTTTCCCCTCTGTGTTTATTGAATAAACCAGTGTTCTACTTATTACTATTGCTTGTTTTAAACTGAACTCATAAAGGCAACTGGAGATTATTAAGGTGAATGACAAAGCAAAAATGGGTATTTGTTTGGAGTACTTGGACTGAAATGCAAATATATTCTATCCCTGTTTTCCTGGTAGTCATTGACTCTACACCTGTGTAATAAAAATAATCTTAACTTCCAAATGTTTCCACTCTTTATTCTCATGGCTGCTAATGTGTAAGAAATTCCTAGACCATGAACTGAAATCCTGGCCTCTGGTTTTGTAGACAAATGTTTCATAGCAGCTGTTCAGACACACCCACTGCTTTGAACTGCATGCCTCTTGGCTTCTTGCTGCAGTGTGCCTTGACATCAGTGGTAGAAGGGGGGAGTTTCTCATTATATTAGTTGTTTTATCGCTTGAGCATATGTTACGATTTCTTGTGAATCCTCCTAAGCTGTTGGTGATCTGTGCTGATGATGATCAGAACATTCACAGAAACACATGGGTTTAAGTCCCCTGGGGAAGGAGGAAACAGAATTCAGTCCTGCTTCTTGATGCTCTGCCAGGTATGCAATTACTGAAAAGGTCACCTTCTCCCCCAGCATTTTAAAATGAAAAGTTAGCCCTGCTTAGGTGCTACAAGAGTAGCTGTAGATACATATGTTTGTGAAATAATTGCAGATACCACCCTTGCTTGGCTGGAGTTATCTTTACAAGCAATGTAGAAATCCAAGGATCAAATTTTACTTGAGGCTTATTTAAACTCAGTTACTGTAGCTTAATTTGCAAAAATCCTACAAGATTTATTAGCTGTAGGCCTTCTATGGCTACGGAATCATGTATATTGACATATTTGTAAGAGTCAAGATGCATGATTTCAGAGGGAGTCAACCCATTGAATCAATAGCAAAACAGAGCCACAGCTCTATGCTGGTGAATAGCTCTCCCTGAAATGATGGGGGGATCTTTTGTGAGCCTACAGTTTTCAAATAAAGAGGGCAGTGACTTTAATGCATCTCAGTATCATTAATGTGGCATATTTCTTGTCGCTTTTATTCTTATGTTCCTTTTTTCCAGCTCATTGCAGCTTCTTTCCAGCTTGCCATCACTTCAGCTCTGTTCATGATGCTGTTTCTGCAAAGACAGCACTTCTGTGATAAGTTCTGTTGTTTTCAGCACATTTCTCATTCAGACCAAAATGTTCACTTGTATCGTTAAGTCTGTAGTTTGTAGTCTTTTTCTCTCCATTATGCAGTAACTAAATTCAATAAAAGATAGTCTTGTTCTCAGCTGTGTTTTCTTGATAATGAATATAGCACCATTAGTTACAAATTAGTTTAGTAAAAACACAAAACAAATCTCAATTGACATGACAGTTGAAATATGAGATAAGAATGCATTGGTTCTTCCTCTGATGTTTTTTGACATTATTCATTCCTTGTTCCCTATACACTTCCCAGAAAAAAATAAAAATCACAAAATCATGGAATGGGTTGGAATGAACTTTAAATGTCATATAATTCCATCCCCCATCCTGTGGCCAGGGACACCTTCCATTCTACCAGATTGCTCAGAGGCCTATCCAACCTGGCCTTGAACACTTCCAGGGACAGGGCATCTACAACTCCTCTGGACAGGCTGTTCCAGTGTCTCACTGCCCTCACAGTAAAGAGGGCACATTTCTTCCTAATGTCTAATCTAAAGCTATTCTCTTTCAATTTGAATGCATTCTTCCTGTCCTGTCACTGCATGTTTTTATATCTAGTAATTCTTAAAAGGTTAAGATGATGCTTAGATATGTAAGCAAGTTAAATTCCTTTTCTGTTTATTTAGTTATCAAAAGGACTAAATTGCTATTAAACAAGAAAGAAATACCTATATCCTTTGACCAAAACCACATTAAAATGAATGGAGACAATGCTGGCAGTACTAGCTTTTGATGATACAGGTTAAGGTTGTCAGAAACCTCTCAGCATGTGGCAATGCTGTGTCCTATTACGTCGTGGAAGTGCTGCAGCAAGTCTTGCCTCTGCCAGCTTCCTGCTCCATCAGGCCACCATGAACTGCAGGCTATATGTATTACTCAGTCCTGGTTTACACTGTATGCCATGCATCCCATCCCTGTCAATAGGATGAATTAATAATTAATGGAATAATATAATAAATAATAGAAATCAGTAGAAATAATTATCTGAATGTCAGGTGATAAAAATCAGCAAAAGCCCCTTTGGAAACCAGTTAGCTGCACTAATACTAGTGTAGAATTTTATTGGAAAAGCCTTACTTAGTTTTACTACTATAAGAGGTATTTAACCATAAAAAAACCCTTTTTTAACTCAGCCTACTTACTGCAGGAAAAGTTACTTTATTTTCTGGATCAATCAAATTTGTTTTTTCTCAAGCAATGCTTGGTGCTGAAGGAGAACATGCAAGCAAAACCCTAAAACACTAAGCTTAATTGTTTCACTTTCTCCTCCCCAATTATTACTGATTACAGGCTCCCTGCTGCCTAAAACACGGTAGCATTAAAAGATATTCACATCCAAAATTTCTAGTTTTAGCTAGAAGTTAAACTAGATAGCACAAAGAAATTGGTATCATTTTGACCTAAGATACCTGAAAGTAATATAGGTTTACTGCCAGTGAAATAATACACATTCTATAATTAATATTTATGAATAAATATCACATCTCAATAATGAATTTATAGACAAATTTATTTCAATAAATATTTCTTTCAATGAAACTTGAGAAAACTAATAGTTACTTTAAGTGCTGCATGACTAGAAGAGTTTAGACTTCTACACTGCTTTTCACATAAGCTGTTAAATATGCACTTAGTGCTACACAGAATATGTAGAGTTATTCTGCTGTGACATAAGATTTAACTGCTATTCTGTATTCTGTCTGGAATTCCCAAAGCCAATAGATAGAAAAGCCTCTTTTTCAAAGTTAGAAAGCCTATAGCTTTTGCTATGCTCTGTTTCAGCTCCCTTCTTTCTTTCTTTTAATTGCTTAAGTAGATTAGCAAAACTAGCCCAAAACCCATTCTGCAGTGCTTCAGAATGCTCTCAGTTCTTAGTCACGTAGCCAAATTGACTTTAGCAATAAGTCTACTTTCTACATGTTCTGATCCTATATAGCCTCCAAATTTATGATTCAATTTGACTTTATTTGGCTCCTGTTCTTAAAGGGATCATAAATTTGCCATTAATCTTTGATTCTATTCCATCTGTTCTCAAGGTGACTTCTGTTGCCTCGTGAGGTACGTACTACTGAGCTACCTGCCAAGCAATCTTTCTGCTTCAAGGCTATGTGTTGTCCAGGAATGTTTGTATCTGGGAATTTCATTCTTGTTTCAAAAGCTGATTACCAACAGCACAGATAATGAATAACATTCAATTCATTTGAAGCATTATATTTCTGCTTTAGAAAGTACTTTCAACTTCCATTTTCTTACAGACTGACTTGTCCCAGTATCCAACATTACTATCACTGAAGAAACTGTACATATTCTGTAGAGAAGTATTTGAATCTTTGTTTCTGGTCTCTGGTGTAGAAATGTCCCTGGGTTTGTGTTGGCTATGGCACAGTAACTTCCTCTGTGTGTGCTCATTCATACACAGCAGAAGGCAAATTGAGATGTGGGTGAGACTGCCTTCCTGCAGTTGTAATCCAAACCCTAACCTTGCCAACAGCATTTCATAGCATTCCACTCAGGGAAGCAACACAGCACTAAGGATGGATGAAAAAAAACACTGACACTGAGGGGTGACAGTTTCTGATTTGCTTATAGGGAATGAGCTGATACTCAGCAGTTAGGAAACAGACTCTAGACCATTCACATCAGTATTTTTGCTTCCACATGGGCTTTAATAGCTTGCCATACAAGCAAGATAATAATGGTTCTCTAAAAACTAATTCCTTGTGAGTTGACAAAAGTGTTTTTTGGTTTTCTGTAAGTATGACCTTACTTCAATACAACAGTCTGGAACCCACTCGTAACCCTAACTCTATACCTACTATTTCAGATAAGCAAGAACGCTGAAAACTGAAAGGAAGTTTGTTCTGGACACAATTTTATAGTCATCACTGAATTTCTCTGAATATATAAGCCTAATTTTCTGAAGTTTTCCAGAGAAAGAAAGCTTTGAGTCCAGCTGCAATCTGAGCTCCAGCTTTCTAGCTAGGCAAGGTTCTCAGGATTTATGTATTGAGAAAAGAAATTACTCAGATGAACCAGCTCTTGTCCACCATTGACCTCTTTGAGCTTAAGAGTTTTAAAATAAAATTTCCCCAAGGACCACATTCTATGTAAACAAAACACTTGAGCTATTACTGGTCTCATCCATAGGAAAAGGTCTCTGAACATCTTCAGAACTGAGAATCGGATGTTTTTTATTACCCTCTAACAACTCCCTATTCACATGCCTGGCCTACTTCTATCAAAATAACAGCTCTTAGTCCTCAGGATTTTAAACCCAACTATAATCCTAAATAATATCTTCCAGATGGGTAGGAAACCCATGACTACTAGAAAATTAATGGTAAATGAGTCACAGCTGCAGGTAGCATCTCCCAAATTATATCTTCCAGCCTATCTGAATTTATTAAATTCACTTTAGCAGCTACATTAACTCTACAGAAGCAATTCTCTATAACTACATTACAGCCATAACCCAATTCTTCAAAAAGAGAAAGTTGTGTCCAACTCCTTGGAATTCCAGAAGAAATTGTTTACAATAGCTGGGAATAACCTGTCTTCAAACTCTGTGTTGGCATGTGGCTGTGCAGGGACCTGGCTCAGAGGGGCTCTTGGCTGTGGGAGCTGGAGACCATCCCTGCTGCAAACACCCCTAGGGCAGGCACTGACAGACCTGGCAGAGGGGCCAAAATGGGGTCCTGGGCCTACCCCGGCCAAGGTGGGGGAGACCCAGGGGGGCTCCATGAACAGTCATGGTGGGCAGTGCCTTGAAGGTCTGCACAGCCAGCTACTTAAACACCAAGAGGTTAGTTGTATTAACTCTTTTATTTGCTGTCAGGCAGCAGGATGTTCATAAACATCACTGACATCCTCATTACAAAAATTCCTGACTGTAATCGTACTGATCTAGTCTTTTATCCAGTGGGTACTTGGAATCCCTTTGCTGACTGCTGTGTTTTCTCCCTGTTCCTTCTCTCCTCTATTTCTGCTCTAAATCTATATAAATATGCATAACCTATTGAAATTCAGTTGTCTTTAGGTAAAATTATGTAATTTGCTCAAGTGTCTAGTCCAAAGTCCATTTTATTTAGTGGGTAGTTTCCCAAAGATAGGGTCTCTCCATAAAGCAAAGAGCTAATCCCAGCTATCACTTGGCCATGCCCAAAGGTAACTTTACATGCTGTGTTACAGACTTTGATGGCTTTGGGTGCTCAGAACAACAGTTGTAATTCCCTCCAAGAGGGCAGTGACACTTACCCAGTGATGTTCTGCACTTCAGCTTGGGTGGGGCAGATCAAAGAGGAATAATGACTGTATTCGACTATATTTAAATCCAGGAGCAGCTGGATGTTCCAGTCAGCTGGATGTTTCTCATCCACGCCTCTACCCAGTCTCCATTTGTTTAACTCAGCTTTGAACTCTTGCTGTGACATTATCTTTTTGTAGCTGAAAACACTGATTACGTATAAATCCTCCTGGAAAGGTGTATGCAATGTAAATTTTTTTGTTACATTAAAACACACAAATTAAAACAGGATCACTTGCTGATTAGAAGAGAAGATTCTTTCTGAATAGAAGGTAGTTGTAATTATATTTGCCATTTTTTCTTATATATAGTTAAGTTCTATGCAACAGATATAAGGTATAATAGAAGTGGTTTCCTTAGCAACCTTTCGATTCTGAAGAAAAACAGAAATGCATTATTTCTAAGTAGCAATAACTGACAAAACCAATTAATTCAAGAATATTAATTTCCATCTATTTTAAAATTATTAGAAACTATTCCAAAATGAATTGCAGTATACTTTATTATCCTTCAGAGAATTAATCTCTCCAAATTACTTTAGTACATTTTCCAAATTAGTTCAGAAAATTAAATGAAAATAATTTGCATATAGTTGGCAGTAAACAACTTTCTGCTTTATATCTACTTACTGCAGCATTTTAAATTTCAGTTAATATTTGAAACATAATCAAAACCTAATAATGGTAACCAAATCATTTGTGTATTGCTAAAGCAGCGTTTACCAGTGTTTTGCTCATAAGGAACAGAAGCAGACAAAAAGCTGGTTTACAGCCTCCCTTTGCTCAATCCACTAACTTGAATTTATAAAAATTCAACATAATACTGCTGATTTCCATCTATGTGAAGATAAACTTTCAAAAGGGAATTGAATGTGTCATTTATAATGAGATTTTCCCGAGTGTGCAAACAAACGGGATGAAACAATAATTGTTCTAAACTTTCTCAGTCCATTTTAACCTATTTTTGACCTTGAAGCCAAGAGCAACAGATTGTTTTAACTCTTTGTTTACAGCAAAGTTTAGTAATCTGAGGAGTTTACTGAGTGTAGTAAACACTTTTTCAGTTTCGTATTAGGTAATACGAAATTGTCATTCTGACAGATTGTCATTCTGACAATCACAGAGCACAGAGTGGGCAAAATGTAATTTATATTAGTACAAAACCTCATAATTTCTAATTGCATAACAAAAAGAAGATACCAGGAAAAAAAGACAGAAGTAGGTCACTCTTCACAATGGTGCAGCAAAATGTGATGATGTGGTGTGTGCTAACTGGTTTAGCATTGGGAAAATAAGGTTAGTGGCTATTTTTACTTCACCTGGTTACATATATCATTTAATACATGTGTAGTTCACAAAAACTCGTTATTGCTGACAGTAATAAAGGTGTATAACATTCTGAAATATTTTGTGTAGAATAATGGATTGCGCTGTTCCCAGTCATAGGAGAGGTATTTCAGTAGATCTCTACATTTTTCCCAAGGTACCAGGACTCTATGAAAGAGCTAATGCATCAGCTGTAATTAATTTTCCTTTGTTCAAAACCAAATTAAACAGTACTTAATCAGTGGATGCCAGAATATAGACCCTCAAAGAACTTTGATATGATACAAATATTTAAATATTGCAGAGGAGCAAGAAGAAAGCTTTCTTTGTAGGATAAGATTAAGTCGAATTAATTATATGAGGACTGAAATAAAATGGGCCTAATTGTTAACTTCTGCCCCCACATATTTGCACAAAGGTATCAACTCAAATCTCTGTTTATGCTTTTAATTGCACAAAAATATCTTTGGAATCTCTCCTTTCTTGTGCCTTGATATTGCTGACTACAGTTTTTCAGAAAAGAAGTTGTATTCAACAAAAATAATTTTGATGTACTTTATGCAGAAAATATCAATACTTTGCCCATTTTTTAAAGAAAAAGTGAAAATTACCAGATTTTAAAACTATTTGTATAAAATCACAAGAAAATCACTATTTTCTGTAGTGTCTGAAAATCTTAAGTAGCAAGTGATGACAAAATAGCAAGAATTAAGGTTCCTGGTGACATAAAACAAAAGGTCAGTGAAATACTGTTGTGTTCACAGGCCTTTCATCCACTAGACTGTGTCATTTTATTTATCCATCTCTGTTCATGTTCCTGGGTTATAGCAAAAGCAGCAACAAGTTTACAGCATAGCAGTGTAAAATGTAAACTTCACATCCCACAGCAGGTATGGCCTCTCAGCCAAACGCTGTTCTTCAGAGTCATCCCTTAAAATTTTTATTTACTAATATGACAAATATAGGTTAAGAGGAGCTTAGAACCTGTTTATGAAAGAGAATTGTCATTAAGTACTTCTTAATACCTGAAATTACAGCTATAGTAAATTAATTTCTCAGGTACTTATGATGAGCATAAAAGACTGACAGACTCCTTCACAAGACTCCTGTATCTCCTTTACATAATATTTAATAACGGAAAGACATTTCAACATTCTCACAAGGTCACTAGCATTATTTTGCTTAAAGAATGATAATATTTTGCTCTTTAAAATTTTCTTTCTTTTTCCCTAATTTTTGCCATATCAGAGAAATTATTTCAGAAGCAGATATTCTCTTACTTTAGGATGGTTATAGACCAGGAGTTACCAGCTTATGGAAATAAAACATCTATTTTTTCTTGAATTTTGATCATGCATAAGTAGGCCCCATTAGGCTGACATGTTGAAATGACTTTCCAGAGTGCAGGGCAGAAGTTAATTATTTACCTTATATTAACTCATTCACAAAGAGAAAATGTAAAGGAATCAGAAATACACAAAGAAAAAAAAAAAAGTATTTTTTAAAAATTTGTTTTGTTTGTCTCCTTACTGTAATAAGGCCTAAGGGCAATAATGGTATTTATTGTACAAGCCATTAATTCAGTATTATTTTTCTACAATACTTGATAATGCTTTGAGAAAGATTCATTTTATCATGCTTCTTCATTTTTGTGTTGAGTACTAGGAAAGTAGTAATTCATCAGAAGCTAAAAGAAGAAAGAAATAATTTTTGTGAAAGTATACAGAAAGTGAAAAGGACCTGTACAAAGTTTTCTGGAGATTTAGGTAAAGTTAAAAAGACTTGCACTAATACAAGATTCAAGACACTATTAAGCCATTACCTCGAAGAGTGTGTACCACTCTAATCACCTTCATACAGGCAGAGAACGAAGGATATCAACTTATCTGTTGTCTACAAACCATTTGGGGGATAAAAATATGTAAAAACTAGAGCTCAGGGATAAAGTTTGCACAGGAACATAAGGGTGTGAATCCCACATTAGTAAAACTGATGGTGAAAAAAGAAGGTACCAAAAATATCAAATTTGCTGAAGAAGAAATTTGCCAAAATAGAAATTTCCTTCTTAATAGGCAAAAATGGTAAGCTTTTTGAAGATGAACAGAATTATGGAATAAAGTTGCATGTGACAGCCACTTCCTTTCCCTGTTTCTTATGATCTTATGTACATAAAATATGCAACTTCAGTTTAATGATATCCATACACAAAAGCAACATTGTATATCACTGCTCCATACTTTATTCCCAACTGGATTCAGTTTATTAACTTGCATTTATAAATATTTATAACACATATAACATGACTGGCTTGACAAGAACAAAACAGATGGAGCATATCAAGTTGTAAATATAGTGAGACAGTGAAAACATTAAACTCAACAACACTTTGCCACTGAATTCAGACTGAAGTGAGGACAAGGATCAGACTTCAAAGCATGGCAACAGTAGAAGAGCTGCATATGACTTTATAATAGTTCTCAACTATTTTAAAAGCCCTATCAAAGTGGAGAAAAACAACAATATTGCAATGCTTCCAAAGGGCTGTTTTTCTGCTGGCAATTGGCCAGATGCTGTCTGGTGACAGAACTACCCTGTGTCACCTTCTCAAGCTGATACACAGTTGCTCCTATCTGGAAGCCCCTCCATGTCTATCTAGTTTGTTGCCAAGATTTTCTGAGAGGAATCACTGCTATCTTTTAATGTGCATAGGTATTCTGCCTCAGGGATGAAGTTAGCTTTCTTCATAGCAGTGTTGTGGTGCTGTGATACAGATTTGTAGGTAAAAGTGTTGAATATGCGCCGGTGACTCGGCTGTTCTTGAGCAGTGCTGGCACAGCCTGGAGGTTTTGTCTTTTTCTCATTGTGCTGCTGCTTCCAGCAAGTGAGCTGGGGTTGGGCAAGAACCTGGAGGTGGACACAGTTGAGATAGCTGAGCTGAACTGAACAAAGGCATGATATCATGCTCTGCCATAAAAGCTAGGGAAAGCAGAATGAAAGGGGAACATTTATGGTTATGGCTTGTCTTTCTAAGTTATTAGGCAAGGTGAGGCCTTGCTTGCCTGGAAGTGTCTGGACATTTGCCTGCCCACGGGAAGTAGTGAATAAATTCTTTAGTCTTCTTTGCTTGTGCATGCAGCTTTTGCTTCACTTCTTGAACTTCCACGTCAGCCTTCTCTCCCTCCTCCTGACTGCTCCCCACAGGAGAGGCAGCGAGCGAGTGTCTGTGCAGGTGCTCGACTGTTGGCCGGCATCGGCGCACCGCGGAGGAACAGAGGCTGCAAGGCTGCCCAGGCTAGAACTGAAGTAGCTGGTATCTGTGCCAGAGAATCCTCTGTAAGGTTAAATTACTCTGCTAAATCACGCTTTAAATACTTACTCTGCAGCAGTAAACTGCCTTTCTAAATTATTTTTATGCCAAATAATATGATTGTTCTCTTCAGCTCTGTAGTCCAGTTCCATACTCAGGTATTTTCTACTATTTAATAATTCTGCTGCAGGAAACAGAATACTGTTCAAAAGATTTCAAAAGGAGGTGCAAAGTGTAAGTCATGGTACGTGTCTGTTCAGGAGAGATGACAAAGTAATATTCTACAGTCTCAATTATTCAAACAGGCCTTTCAAACACATTTGGTGGGCCACACATCTATAATTTGCTTCATTTTTTTATTAGATAGCAAGAAAGTGGCTCTCAGGTCATATAAGTTGAGGGCCACCTCAGCTTCAGTTACACTATGTGTTCCCCATCCATGTGCTCAGCATTTCCCCCTGATACATACATAGGTTACCCATACTTTTCCTGGGCTGTGTGACTACCAGGTAGGATGGATACCAAGAAATTGCAGAGGTATCAAGATAAAACTGTGTGATGGCTGTGTCATATAAGAGTCTTCTGTCTGGCCTTGAAATCTCTGAATTTGTGGCTATATGGCAGAAAGTCAGCAAAAGCATCTGTACATTTACTTTATCAAGTAAAGTAAGTATCTGTTCAGGAAAAATTTATTAAAATATCCTGTAAGCACCCTATTCACAACAAGCTTTACAACCTTTTGATTTTAACATTCATATTGTCTACATTTTCTGGACTAACCTTACTAAACATATTTTTAAATCCATTAAAAGCCTTAACTTCAAGTTTTGCATGAAATATCAATACTATTGATTCATGCTCTTTCGCTCCTCAGGGCATGGTTTAATTTCACATCAGTTTGTATAATGAAAAAAATGAGTGAATCTGCCAGAAATGAGTGCTAAGAGAAAATGCTGAAAATCAATTAAAACACCTTATCAGCTACAAGGATAGTCATATCCTTTTACGAATGAGGGAAGATATATTGCAACATAGAAAATCAGAGTTAAACTGATACCTGTGTCCAGTAGCTGATTTTGTGCTTCAGTTGGCTGCAATGGTTTATGCTGATGTATTTGAATTTAATTTGCCCACTATCAGCATTAAATTAATGGAAGATTAAATAGACAACTCACTTTGGTGGAATGAAAATTGAATTATAAAATTAAATAATAAAAAAAAATTTTATCCCTTAGTGTTTTGCTAGGTGTTTATTTTTGTTTCATCAGCATAAACTATTTGTGCACTATGGCTGCTGCTCACAGCCAGGAAAATAAAAAAAAAAAAAAATGTATATATATCTATAAAATACATATAGATACCCCAGAAATCTATTTAACAGAAGATACTTTCTTTTCCTCAGAATGAAATCTTGCTCTTGAATAATCCTTGAGAGATTTGCCATTGAATTCAGTAGTGACAGAGTTTACCCCATGAAATATGCATAAAAGTGTATTCATGCTGTAGAATCGTAGAGATGTTGGCTGGAAGGAATTTGCAGCCCAAATTTCCACCTGATCACTTGTCTAGTCAAGTATTGAAAACTTCCAGGGTTGACATTTTTACAGTCTCCATGGGTTAGTTAGAGTGCCGCTGCATCAAACTGAGGCTGTTTAAAGTCTGACATTCAAGACCCTTAACACTGGAAATTTTCATGAAGGGCGTTAGGTGCTTATCCCTTCTCAAACCCACATCCTTCTTGTCCACAGAGATTTAAGTTCTACATTTTTCAGTTTCAGTCTCTCTGTTTCTTTAACTTGTTTTGACATGGTTTACTGTTGTGATTAGAACATATTCTGTGATGATGAAGGACAGTGTTGGCCTGAACGTGGCCCGGCACGATGGAACATGGTGTACCACGTAGCATGGGAACATTGCCCAGCACCAGGACCCACTGTATTACCAAATACCAACATCATAAATGTAAACTATTTCCTAGGATCTAGGAAAAGAGTCTAAGTGTTGCTTATTATGCCTCCACCAACCTCTTTTACCTAGATGATGGGTAGCTGAGACTTGAAACTATATTCTGTTAGCTGGGACCTTGACAAAATTTTGGTTAAGAGTGAGTTTCCCTATGGAGGTTTTCTGTATAATTCCAGAAGTTAATTTTCATCTCATATAATGTGGTATATCTTAAGCTGTCACTGATTTTTACCCCAGTACTACTTAAAATGTTCTAAGTGGGAAAGGATCCCTAATTATATGTATGTTCTGATTGTCATGTTTTATCTATGTAAGGGAATGGACATTAATATTTCAATATAACATGCTTTTATTAAATCAATAGTCAAAGTGTTTGAGAATTTAGTTTTACTTGCTTTTAAAAGTAATTGTTGCAGCTTTTATTCCCTTCTGCTGTAGCTTTTATGAACATTAATGCTCCAAACCTTTATTCTTTTAAATATAAGCTGCTAGTATATCAAAGTGGAGGCCAATAGTGCACAAGTGCACAAGTGCACAAGAAGATAAGCTTTTACAGTGGCAATCCCAGAATTGTATTAATAAAAATTATTAAGGATTCTAAAACAAATAGGCAATTTATCTTAGGCTAGGAGGTTTGTGCCAATTTCATTAAGCAAAAAATATACTTGGTAGTCCACCCTTATAGTTGCCATAAAATGCTGCATTTTAAGGTTTTTAAAAAACTTTTGAAGATGCAGATCATCTGTCTGTGGTATTTTCAAGGTTATGATAAAAGATTTGATGTACAGTGTGTATGAAAATCCCAGCAGAAGCTGCCTACAGCTGTTGATTATCTAATCCCAACAGCCTGTCTGCCTCACGTATGGCAGCAGTGAACTTTCACTGGGTAACAAAAGCATAAAAACTGCCTTTTGTCCCTTACTATGTCTGCACCTTCCATTCATTCCCACAGGTGATCTACAAGACAAACATCATCCCAAATAAAAGGTTTAGCAGTATATCATGAATACAAATGTATTTCAATGGAAGAAAGGCAGTCATGGAATTAAAAGGTAGAGTTCTGTCTTTTTCTTTTCCTCTTTCTTTTCAAATTGGTACAGCTTCTTAGAGTTTAAAATTGATAGAAACTCCTACAAATATTTTTAGTGATCCCTGTAAAACCATACCATTAAGTCCACAGGACCCTCCTGTGTTATCCAGTGGTATCTTGAAGTAAGAAAGTAGTTTTCTGTCAGATGGTTTTGGCTCAGTTTTCCTCTTTGCTAAAAAGGAGCCAGTTTGTGCAAATCTGTCCTGGGGGTAATTTTCAGGAATATAATTAGTACACGATGCAAAAAGCAGTAAATTGGTTTTATGGCCCTAAATGTTTGGCTATGAAGGCATGCAGATTGAAGCTGGAGGATATCCTAGAAAAAAAAGAAAAGTAATGGTAGAATTGTTTTTTATGATGAGAGTGCTGCTTCTTATATTATGGATATTAATGTGATCCTCCTTTTCTGCATTTATAATTAGATAATAAAATTATCATTGCTATCTGTATTCAGGATGTTTAGACTCATAACCAGGATTGAAAAATCTGTTTTGATTTCTGCATCTCTGAAGTTTGAGAGTGAGTTAGAAACTGCATGTGATTATACCTGTTTCCATCATTTCTGTGCACAAAGTTGGAATTATTCTGATGATAACCTGAATATATCTGATATATCCTTGACAAAGCAGTTTCAATGAGTCTATCAGGATGTTTTTATGGGACAGATAATGACAAGCCTTTATTTTTAAAAGGGCTTGTTGAACGAGATCTATTCTTCGATAGATCATTAGGTTTCCCATTTTACAAACAGGACAACCCAAGCTAAGAAGCAGTGTATTTACAAAATACCATAGACCATATATTGCTCTTTTTTAGATGTTCTTGACATAATGCCAAGATTTACAGTTTGAGGTTTTTTCAAGCTTTTTATTTAGATTTGCCTTCAAAGTTTCCACTGATGGTAGGGTAGACCTGATTTGTAAGTTATGAACCTGCGTTTGACAATTTGTTGGTTTGTCAACTTGAGACTATTGACAAGCAGAATAACTCAGTTTAAAAATATGTAGAAGGAAGTAATTACGAAATAAGTTTCTAAAATGCCAAGAAAATAGATTTAGGGTGTACATAAGTATGCAAGTATAATTGTCATTTTTTTATAAAATACTATGTTTCCAGACAGCTAGAAACTGCAGATTAATATAGGGAAGCTCAGAGATCAACTGTAAGTTTACATGATTAAAACCAGCAGCAAACAAATGAGATTGGTAAGATGTTTCTGCTAGAAGCTATTGATTCAGCAGACTAAGTGTCTTTTGGAAGCAGTCTAAATTTACAAAAAAAAAAAAAACAACTAAAAGGAATTTTTTGGCTGAGATTTTTGCAGATGTATTTGATAACATCTCAGAAAGAAACTTTGGAAACCTGGCAGACAAAGGAATTCCTCAGAGAATTCTCCTTAACACCCAGTTGATGCCAAGACAGTTATCCATGTAGGCAATACCAGAGCCAGAGCACCTCTTTCTTAGAATTACAGCATTTTAGATAGAACAGAATAAGTTTTCCTAAGTTTTCTATGAGTTACGTGGTTAGTCAGACATAAAGTTCAGGGATTCAAGAGGCAAAATCCCCTTGCATACACTGAGTTCAAGCTGATGTGAAGATTGACTGTTGCCTAAATAAATATGAAAGACAGAAAATAATGGAAAAAAGGTGCTAGGGTTAAAATGAAGCAAAATCTTTGAATGGGAACATTTTGGGATTATATTCAGTATGTTCAATTTTAGGAACAGTTATGATTGTTTTCTTATCAAAAGCACTAGTGAGACTAACAGCATGCTGGAATTAAATTTATCCTGTGTTGGCTGCTAACTTCCATTGAATGCTTGAGAAACATAATACTAGTTTTAATGACAGATAAAGAGGAGTTATTTGTGTGACAGAAATAGCCTTAATTTATGCCATTGGAGGTTTACAAGTATTTAATCAATTTCACACATTTTTGTTAAAAGATACTGTATTAGCATTATAACATGTCTTACATCAGAAATATTTAGGTTTAAAAATGAGAGATTTAACTTATGACAAAACCAAGAGTGAATGCAGAGGGCTACTCATAGATACCCATAGCATATCTACATGTATGAGAGACAGAGACTCAGAAATTCATAGAAAATGCAATTTTTTTTCAGCATACAAAACAAAAAAATCAACAAATTCAACTTACTTATGAGGCTTGCTTACAGCTAGCCAAAATCTCTCTAAAATTCCATGTTCTGCATAGCATATTCAGCAGAGAAACATATCAATTCAGTCAAGGTCCACATGCAGTAACCTGCAAGTGTGATAGCCTGCTATCTTTGGAAAAGCCAAGAATGAGAGGGGTTTTTTTTAATGTAGGTTTGTACAGCAAACTAATACGTGAAGCACATATTAAAGAAGTAGGAAGCTTATGTTTCCATCCTTTGCATGAGGAGATTGAAACCCCTGTCTACTGTTTCCTGGAAGAATACTCAGACTTTCAAACTATAGTGTTTTTCTGTGCTTTTTACTGAGATTGTGCCACAGACACGGAAACAAAAGACTCATTAAGCACAGATGAGAACCTTTTTGTACCATTAAGCTGCAGCATTTTTCACCTTGAAGAATAGATCCTCATGTTCTGGTTTCTGAGTGAAAAGCAGTTTGTGTAATTTAAAGCAAGAATCTCTAACCACTATACTATTAAATAAAGGGCATTTGAGATTAGATGGCAGTTCTGGTTTTTTTGAGGACTTCAGGATTGAATTAAGACGAAGTACCAAATCTTCCTACTTCTGTCTTTTAACAGGCAATAGATACTAGCAGGTCATCAGCAAATACCTTTGAGGGTTTGTCATAACACAAATCAGTAAATAACTAATGATGAAGAGATGGTCCTTATATTTTCTCAACAATTTATTAGTGTATTAAAAGAGATCTATAGAGCTAATTTCTTAGCAGGTATATATTAATTTAAATCTGAATTAATGGTTGTCTTATTTCATACTTTTATAATGAAAGCTGCAGTGATTTCCCCATTTATTAGCAACTTTAATGGATGTACCTAATTAAATTGCAGTATGATTAATAGATACTTGAATGTAGACGTAAGATGTTTACAAATATTATCTGTTTTCTGCTTTATTAAAATATGGCATGTTTTTGGCATCACTTAATTTCAATTTTAATGACCAAGGCTTAGGAAGTACTCTGCTGAAAATGACGAAAGACGGAGGCTTGAGGCTTCTTACCGAATTAAATTAGGAGAGTTTCAATGTCCTGTTCAGTGTCCAGATTTCACTCCAAGATCCTATGTTCTACAATAAAATAACTTATAAACTTCCACTTCTTGCAAATGTCCAAGTTTCTCTTGGTTTTGTCTTTCAGTCTCAGAAAGTAAAATATCTTCCATTAATTTTCAATTACTGCAAACCTCTATATTGGCATTATAAATAAATAAATAATACTTGAAAACAAAGCATTTATTAATGCTTTAAAAGAAAGGAAAAAACAAAACAGCACAAAACAGACAGAATCCCTCAAGAACAGACAAATCCTACCTGCTGAAAACCCAGTTTTAGCGGCAGCTGGTTTTTGGATCTCTGACAGAGTGCAAGTTATAAGCTAGATACCTAGAGATAGAAAAAGATTAAATCAGATATGCCCCCTTCTAGCCGTTGTGGGACTTAAAGTGTCACTATACTTTGGATGATTTAGATCCTTAAATTGCTGTCTTTTGGAGATTTTCTTCTCAGAACAGCGTCTAATCCCCACCTCTCCCTTATCTCTCCTACAGCTCCTTTGTATTGTCTAAGGAATTTCCATGTGCTTAGGTCCATGATTTTTATTAAGATCTTTCCAAAGCACAGGGGAAGTTTTGAATGCAAACCCAATTTACAATGTTTGCGTTCAGCTGCATGGAAATTCACCTAAACCAGCCAGCAGGGAAAACTGGGATGGAAGATTCCAGTAGCTTTCATTATTTTCATTAATCTTATTAAAGAAAAACAAGTCAATATGGTTTGTTTATCTCTTAATGTTTTTGACAATTATGAAATACTGTGAAAGGGACTAAATGATGGTCTAGTTGCTACAAATCAACCACACACCACTGAGTAATTTATTTCAGCTGCATGATCATATGTATCTACTGAGGTTCTTACTCCTGTGCAGTGGTTTTCTCATACCCAAGGTTGACAGTTTTGCAGTAAGAGGGACCCAAAATGCAGAATAAATAAACATCTCAGTTGGGACTGTGGGGTTTTGTAGTGTGTGAGCTATTTCTAGTTTGAGCTCTCAAAGAAATTTTCATTCTTGGCTTATGTCAGTGATGCTAAATGGGTCAGCTGGCTGTTGAGCAGATAAAATTATGAAAAACAGATGAAGTTATGACTTTGTCGTAGTGAAAATTGATTGCAAATTTTAGCTTGATAAAGTAAATATCTCAGACAGAAAGAACCAGTATTTGTTACCTTTTCTAGTCTGTTCTGTAGTGAAAGCCCCAGTGATATAAAACATTGTCTAGGTCGACAGGATTCCCAGGAGAAGATCTGACAAACAGTTCACTCACTCTGCTGTGTGGCAGATTCCCAGCACACAGGCATTGTCTGATACATGTGACAAAAGCAGACATTTCTGGTCCTTCTTCTCATAGCTCAGGGCAGAAGAGGCCTTTGAATGGTCCCATCCCTGAACTCCCCAGTTTTCTCTGCTAAGGGAACCTTTTGTACTGTTGTCTCTGTTTCAAGTGATGATTTGCTGCTAAGCTGCAGGCAGCACTGTACATCCCCCTAGCTCCACCTGTTCCCATGGGATGGTAGGAAAAATGCTCTTCCAGTCATTGCAGTTCTGCTATGAGTGTTGGCAAGAACACCCATCACCTACCCTTGGCAAGCCAGGTCTGACCCAGGTTAGACCTCTTGCATGATCTACCTCCGTGTGTGGATGCAGAGAAGTGCCTGTTGACCTGAGCTATCTGCCTGAGGTGTGATGACCTGGAGTGCCTTACAGACAAGTATGCTCTGGGAGCAACATTTTAGCCTCCTATCCAGATATATCCTGGCTTCCCCTTTAGCAATTAAACACAGATAAACCTATTATTTTTCACATAATTTCCAAGGACTAAGGAAAGTATGTGATCTTTACTCTTGTCAGATTTTATTAGAGTAGGTGCTCCTGCAAAACATGCCATTTGTTTCTGTAGAAAGATAATTAAACTAGCAGGGAAAAAAATGCTTAATGTGGTAGCTAGTGCAGAAACTGTTCTATCACCCTGCTACTCAGATTTCACATTTTAAAAGTCTTGACGTGTCTGTAAATCAATGAGCTATTTTTGTTTGTTTACCTGATCATAAGCTAGTGAAACTGAATATATTTATAAATGCTGATATCTCCTGTATTAGGAACAGCAAGTTCAGTACAAAGCACACCTGAGCCCTCTCTGAATTTTGTCAGATATTTGTCATTTCATTATCTAAATTTTCAGATTACTTCACCTCAGTTTCAGTTTCTTAATGAAAAACAGTCATTTTTCCTGCTGTTTTGATTTAGTATTTTTCTGAATTTCATACTTATTTATTTGTAAGATAAAATCCCTGTTCTGTTACACCTCCTCTCAGCCTCTGAGAGAATTTTTTTCAGAAGGTTATGCCAATTCTGCTGTCTATATAGCTGAAGAATTTAACAATTGATGGACCTGAACTAGGACATCAAGTTGATGATTCTTTGTATTTTAAATCCATGGAGATGCAGTGCATATTTTGATCAAAACTGCAGAATTTAACATAGATTTGTGTAACGATTACTTCGTCTTACGTTATTCTTTCCCTTAGATATATATAAGTGTAAGCAAAGTTAAAATGAAAAGTTATTCTTGGGAAATCCGCACAATTCATATATTCTCAGTTTATTTTCAGTAAATAAATGGATGTTTTGAGACAATTTTACACAAGTAGCCTGTTGTTCATTCTGGTGAAAATTTAAGCCTGGCAGAATGACTGGAACTAGACAACAGCTTCTCCTTGGCACAGCCAAACTGTTTAAGTTATTCAGTGGAGCAGAAAGGTGCTGGATTGCTTCAGTTGCTTGTTGCTGGTGGAAGATCACTTGGATACAAAGCAGGGTGTGTAGTTGGTGCAGAGACTCCACGACAGCTTGGAGTGAAACCTTTGTCTCAGGGAATTTCAGTACAGGGTAAAGACATTTTGGAAGAAGAGCCTGTCAACTCCTTTTAAAGATCTGGTTCTGAGGATTAGCTTTTTTGTCTGTACATGTACACATACTCTCCTCAAACACTGACACACACACACTGAAATATGCACATATGTTCATGTGGCAGAACTTCCTAAAGACAATGTTGAACTGCAGCACATCTAAATATAAAAATTTGTATGAGGGTAATTTCATTTCTTGAAACTGGTTAACTCCCTGCCCAAAGCATTTTTTTTTATTATTATTATTTCTTTAACAGCCTGGGCTAGCTCCAAGCCCTGTGTCCCACAAGCTTTGAGGTTTTCTTTATCTTACCTTAGTTTCTTTCCATAAAAAGGGGGATGTGCCAGCATCCAGCTACAGCATGTTGTAAGCAGTTCCTCCTTCTGCAAGATTCCTGCAGCTGACAGCTTCTCTACATCCTGCTTTGAACTCTATTCCAGCCAGCCCACGCTGCACCCAGCATGACATATGCTGCAGCAGTCCTCTTGTTTCTCTACTGTAAAAATTCTTCACCTTCACTGCTTTCTGACAGTTTGCCCTTGCTCTGACTCCTGCCTTCTCATAGTACGATGTCACAGCCTGCCAAAGATGGTGTGCCAAGAGAGGGGAGCACATCTGCTTCCATATCCTGGCTAGGTCAGTACAAAGAGAATTGATTTAACAAAATTTATTTTTGGAGATTCTATCTTTCCTGATCCAATATAATCAAATCAACTAGTGAAATAATCCCTAAACTGGCTATTTTTCCTTTGATGCTTGAAACCATAACACAAATTACTTCTCAGTTCTTCTTGATATGGATTAAAAACACACTAACTAAAAAATATCTAAGACACTTTGGAATTGAACCAGTATTATGTTTAACTGGTTAAAAAAGTACAGCTGGATTTTGAAGAGCTAGTAAGACTTAACTACTAGGAGCAGGACTCAGTATTTGACTCTTGGGTGAAATAGATTTCACCCAAGCAATCTTTTATTTCCACCAACAGAGTTAGACCAAGTCCTAATATTCTAGAAAATGCTACACTTTGCCTTTATACAGCAATACAGACTTGATTTTTTTTTTTTTTAATGGAGTTTATATCAGCTGAGCAAGAGGCAGCTGGGGTTTTTCTGGTAATAAGAGTTAGAATTCATTGCCATGGGTAGGCAAATGAACACAATAAATTATAAAGCCAAATAAAATTGTCCAGATGCATTTTTGAAAAGTCAGTGATTTTTCAAAAAAGTTTTCTGTACCTTTCACAGTGATTAGATGTGACTGCTACAGAAAAAACAGCTGGCAGAAAATAGAGGTACTAATTGTGAGTGCCTGGGCAGCTACACAAAATAACAATAAATTTGTGTTCACTGAATAGGAAAGAAATACAGACTGTCCTGAGGGGCGAATGCAGTCTCACTGCACTGTACAAAGCTGCAGGTTAGGGACAGTGTTCCAAGAGTTAGAGGAAAAAGCTTGCTGGAGCACCAGTAAAGACAAACCCTGGAAAACCACTGGCAAACTTCATGTTTGAGCTTCATATTTTAGCTAGTTTTTGTTTTGATTATTTATTAGTTTGAGTGACCACACTGAGTCAGAAGACACCCAGCGCCACTGTTAATTTATTTCTCCTGCACCTCTGCTCTTACAGCTTCTCAGCAAGTCTGGTAACCCTACTTCGAGTCACGTTCACCTGCAAAGGCCTCTAAGATGAGGTAAGCAGGGAAAGTTCAAGAAGCTGGTGTTCCTGTACAAGAAAAGGTCGATTCAGAGGAAGCATCCTTTGCTACCTGTGTTCTGCCTGCGTCGCAGGGTGGGCTTGTGTCTGCTGAAGTGTAGGGCACAGCTTTGCGTGCTGCAGTGTCACAGGATTTCACTTGAAATGATACCATTTTATAGCACTGCAGTTAATCTGATACAGTACAAAGATTTTTGCCATTACCATTTTGTAATTTAATGACTACTGTAACAATTCACCTGATACCCACTACCTTGACTACTGATAGCAATGAGATCAGCGTCATCTCTCAAAATATGGCTCCAGGATAGTGAAAAATCATGTAAAATTTCTTAGGAGCTCTTTTCCACTGAGCTCTCACAGAGGGGCTGTATAAGCCAGCGACTAACTAATGAGGGTTTTGACGCAGTTCTTCTCACAGAGATTCCTAATTACCTACCAAAAATCTTTAATTCCACTGGCTGAAGCAGTTACTGATTTCTGAACATGTGATACTCGATCGTGTGGCCTTGCTGCATCTATTCCCATTGACTGTGTAACCAATCCCTTCCCAAAAAATTTTCAGACGCAGAAAAAATTTGGCAGTGGAACAATTTACATGGAGTAATGTTGCTTTGGGTATGTTTTTGAGGATAAATTTTGAAGTGCATCCATTCCTTTGGATGAAAGATTTCTGCCAGAAAGGTTCAAGATGATTTCAAGGTGGCCTCCAAGAAAGCAAGCATATAGATAGTCAAAATGGGTAGGATGTACTGTGTATGGAAGAGCAAGTTATATAACAAAGTGACCCAGGCCTAAGGTGTTTATTCTAGAGCCCACAGACACATGCTCTTATACTTCATGTATATTTCTCTGTTGGATTTTACACGTATGTTATACATACACAGAATCATTAAAATAGCCCTTCATGACTAATACAGGGATAAGGATCATAGGCAAATTCATAAAACACAGACCACAGTTTTTCCAGTTATTTCTAGGAACTTAAATATATTCCTTAAATTCACATCTTTGTTGACAGAGTCTCTTTTTCTAGTCTGTGGAAAACACCTGAGAAAGATTTGGCCCACAGAAGGGTCAGATCATCTTCTGGAGAAACCTGATTGACTTTTCACTGAAGATGTTTTATTCTGTCAATTATATAAGAAGTCCAGAGCAACTATGCTCCTGGAAACCTCTGCTAAATACCTAAAATTTGTCAGAGTAAAATGGCCCCAGGAAAATGGTTCCAAAAATTTCAAATGCACCAGGCTGTGTTATAATTCAGTTAACAGACTTTCAAATTAGTCAGGAAATGTGATCAAAGCATCACATTAAGGCACTATTAAGAGGAATACACTTTGATCATGACTAATGAGGTGCAAAAGCAGAAAAAAAAAGAAAAACTTCTGTGGAATAAAAAGATAATTAAATGTAAGAACTAATCTGCCTCCATACTGTCTTATTGACAGGGCAGAGGTTAGTATCAGTGCATATTTAGGCAGACATTATTATCTAATTCTCTACCTAGTTCTTTTCATAAAAGCTGAGGCTACTTGTGATGAGAGTAAAAAGGATTAAACATAAAAATACCAGGTTACAAATGGATGGCTCTAAAGCTTTGTTTCCCATACCATTTCAGGACTCCAGTATGAATTCTAAATTCCAGTGTTTTGAAAAATTGGTGAGGCTGTGCTTATGTATGGAAAGACTAGAACTAACCAAATATTGAATAGATTGATTAAGCTTTGTATATCTCTCAGTGAGAGATCAAGTGAAAGCTCCTTTTATTGACAGAAAACCAGAAAAACATGAGTTAGTTGTTTTTCTCTACTAAAATAAAGGATACTTTTAATTTTTAGCTTTATCATTCATTTGCCAGATATTACAGGGCCTCTGGGTTATTGATAAGGAGTCTGAGATTGGTGTGTTTTGTACTGCAAAAAAGAATAGCCATGCTACTGCACATGAAGGAGGCCTCTATGCTCCATGCTCTGCTGATCTAGCACAATAAATATGTGTGATAGTAAGATTTAAAGTGAATTTAAAAGCTGTGAATTTATCATCATTTATCTTCAGCTTTTATTGATCTTAAAAAGGCTGTGCTGTCAAAAAAAAAGGAAATCTAGAATGTCTTATAAATAATGTGAATCAATACTTCCGATGTATTGTCACAACTGTTGGCAGTATGAAGGATAATAAATGTAACAAACAGTACTCAGGGTCTTAGATGAAATTTCAACTAAGCTGCAGCATCTGGTGGAGATACACATTTTTGTAAGCAATGCAGCGAATTTTATACTCTGCTTCCCTACTATGAGCTACCTCTAGCAGCAACAAGGTTATATAAATAATATATTATCGAATAGCATATAATTATGTTTCATAATTGTGCTATGCTATCTTGAGTAGGTATGGTATCGTACACCTAAATATAGTGGGATATAGTATGAATATATTATTATCCTATGAGTATATTATATAGGTACATAGTACATACATTATTACATGATATTAATACAATTTTCTTATAACACACATCATAAAAGCCAGAATCACTAAGATTTATGTCACTTTTTAGTAATATGCATATGGTAATCTAAAATACTATGTGGAGTCTATAACCTGAATATGATACATTGACCACTTCTTTATTGAATTAGTACATTTATATTTTTAAAATCCAAATATCTGAGTAAGAGCTACGCCTTTTATATTGTGGCCACTAAAGCTGGGGAAATTGTCAGTTTTGTTGCATAGTTAGAACTCAATTTATACCACCTATGAACATCATCCATGGCATTATATTCTTTTGTCTTTTCTCATTGATGAATGATGGGCCTTATATTGAAATAAAAGATAACAAAACCAAACATGTTTGTAAGCGTGGTAAATGGAAATGCTATTGAAGTGTGAATTAGAATTACCCTGTAGAACATATTGCCAAAATGGAAGAGTTGATAGCTAGATACTCCTGTAGGTAACTATGGAATCAATAGTGCCCTTTCCAGTATTAAGAATAAGGAGAGGCACATCACATCATCTTCTTTCCTCCTCTCCTGCACCTCAGAAAAGAGGGTGGTAAACCCAGTCTGGTGATGCTTTCTGGCTTTTGTTAACAGAGGTTCTTCAGGCTGGAGGCATTATCCTTATATTTGTATTCACTCTCTTTGAAGAGTCTCTGTATGTACAGTTACTCTCACTTTTAACCAGATACTGGAATCTTTCTGAAATCTAAGTTAGACTAAAAAGTCTATCTTAATTGCACCTATATTATAGGAGTTGCATTAGCTTCTCCTCATTGCTCAATATTCCCTTTGGTTACCCATAGGTAGTACATTCTTCTCATCTTTTTACATGGGCTCCAGCAGCTAAAACGTACAACTTTAGTCCTGAAACTTTCTCTGTTTTAAGCTGCTTTAATTATCAAATGGAAAAGAAAGATTATTTATTGAAACACTGGGTTTTTTGGTAAGGCAATAAATAAAACATCAAAATTACTGAATTAATTGACTAAAGCAGCAACTGGTTCCTATGCCAAGTTATCAATGAATTCCTCACTTCTTATTAAAATGTGTTGTGGAGCAGATTTTTTTTAAAAAGGAGACAAGTAAAAACCAATTAATATTTGTTTATAAAGCTAATCAACACGTCTAATAACTGTTGCTAGCCTTTCCATGAGCAATTTTTTTTCTGTATTTCTAAATTAATAAATTTCTCTTTGGCCACAGTTTATGATTGTCAGATGGTGGCTGTGCAATGTATTTTGGAACAAGTGCAGCTGACAGACTATGGGTGGGTAGTATATTGAGCTGGCCAATCTCAGTGTTCTGTCCACATGTAAATAGCACAGTTTATAAGGTAATTTTTTTGTTTCTGTTCTGTCATTGAAAATACAATTAAATACTTGGAGTACAAAAATGTTTTTTTTAAAAAAGGACTTCTGATAAACTGTGTCCACTTGCCTGATCAAGCATGGAGCTAACAGAAACATGTTGATTTAGATAACTGAGGATGTGAACTAGTGCATGTATCAGGAGGAGGAAAGGGATAAAGAAACTGTACTGCATTTGTAAATATTTAGCACTTTGTCTTCTCCATACAGAATGAATGGGATGTTCTATTGCTTTTATCCATCAGCTTCAGAAAAATTACATCCTGTGACTAGACTCTGCAAGATGCTCTCATAACATGAATAAATAACCTGCATTTTTATTGCAAGAGCACCAACAGGCTATCAGAAAGTAAAAAATGTGCTGTAGAGCATTTAAAGCTTGGGAAAAAAATATTATCTCAAGTTCTGCTTCTGATCAGGAGCCAAAACCAAGACATTTCTTCACATACCCCAACAGAAGGCTTAATTGTACTCAAAGATGAGTAAAGTTTTAGAAAAAACAGGGACAGAGTTTTAAGGGATTCTAATTTATATGGATTTGATTTCTTAGATACAAAGTACAAGAATGTGCACATTTGCTGATAATTCTCATCCTAGTCAAACTACAGTCTACCTGTCTGTAACAGGATTGTCTGCCTCATAAGATCCAAAAGCCCCATCAGTCCTGTTCAGCTGCCCCATCTAACCAATGCATGCTGCAAGAGGAGGAAGGCAGGTTCTGTAAGAGCCTGGGTGAAATAAGGGCTGCCAGGCTGTGATCTGAAGATGGAGCTGAGCCGGTTGGTGTCGAATGTGATGATCAAATGACTGGTAAGTTGCTGAAGATGGTTTTGGTCTTGACCTCTTCCAAAGGCCTTGGCTTTCCTGATATGCTGAGAGGTCAGGAAAAGGTGGCAGCTATGAATAGAATCTTTGTGAAGAGAAGCAGCAGAAACAGAAGTGCTGTTTGAAAGCTGGGAGCAGGAAATGGCTGTTAAAAGGAATGTGGTCACCAAGATACCATGGAAGAAAATGTAGCAAGTTGATAAGGAGAGTGTCCAGGCAGGAACTGTGCTGAACGCAGAAGACATAAAGCCAGCTGTAAGATCAGTGTGTTCCATGTTGGGAAGGTACTAAAAGCTGTTGGCAGAAGGGCAAAAGGCAGGAGAAACATACATTTTCTAGCACTTAGAGAAAATTGGGAAGCAAAATTGGGAAGGTGTCTGAGTACTTCTGAATCAGCAGGGGGAGAAAATGAAGCAAGCGAAGAGAAGGGTAACAAAATTTCCATTCATTTATGTTAATTTTGGAAGCAGACTTTTGAGCAGGGTAACAGAAAATGCTTAACAGCAAAGGAGGAAATATAGAAAATTTCAAGACAGGAATTGGCAAGAATAATGAGACCCTGAATTTCTAGAGACATCTTTAATGGGTTCCAGATACTTAACTACAGAAAGAACCTGGGAGATGTGTTTTGTAATTAACAGGCATGAGGTAGAATAGGCTGCTGTAGAAAACTGATGGGAGACCTTCAAGTAAGGTGCTAGCTGGAATCAGTTTTACTGTGCTGGGTGGGTACATTGATAGATGACTGCTATTAAATTCTGTCCCTGGTTAGCTCATGCGTGAGATGAACTCTGGGAGGCAGAGGCCAAATAAGGGAGCAGCTGAGGGGCTGAAGACCATCTGGCAAGGAATGAAGGAAGAAACATTGTATGGCAGGAGTTGGCCTGTTGTTGAAAAAGACTTTACGAGGTATGTGTACAATAGCTAGCTAGATTCTCTGTGGGTTGTGAGGCCTCGAGCAACCTATTTGTGCTACTTCACTACTGATCCTGAGAGACAAAACCAGGCAGTAAATGGCTTGTGGGTAGTTAGTTGGAGGATGATGAAAATCTCTGGACATTTTGCATACAATCTGTCTGGTGCTCATCATACGCCATGCTCTTCTGAGGTGTACTACTGCCATATGGTGTTCTGAAAGATGTGGCTGCCATACACAATGAAACAATTGAAAAATGTCCCCATTTGATGTTGTTTGCAGTGAGCAATGTCTCAGCATGCATCTCTATAGCTGGAGCAAAATCTAACAGCAATAAGCAATGGCCACACTATTTACCATGATGATGATTAATGTCAATGTTTTAACTTTTTTCATTCCAGATAAAAGCATGTGATTCACTTCTCCTTCTGTACAATTAGATCAAGGCTGTCATGTAATTTACTGAGTTCATCAAGTTCACCATGTACATAAAGAAATTGACATAGTTCTTCCTTCTTTCAGTTAAATACAAAATGTCCAGGAAATATGGCTGAAAGCAATTACATTAATGGCAAAGTATGTTTCATAATTGCTTAGTTTTTCTGATTGTAAAGGTAATTTAACTTTTTCTAAAAAGCAATGAAGCTTTAATAGATTAAATAATCCGTGGCAGATATCTCTTGACTTTTGACTTAACCACCTGCAATGACCCCAGAATTTGAAAGAATCCTTGTGATGCAGCTGCAAAATACCATGGTTGATCCTCTCCTTTGGAAATGTATTGAACAGAAACTTATTCCTAGAGAACAAGCAGGGCACAGCTTGTTTTTGTATTGATCTTAACACTGAAATTACCATGGCAATTCTCCAGGACATGATGTAGGTAGATCGGTGTGACTTGCTATGTTTACAGATATCTGAGCCTAGTTAGTTCTTGAATTGTCTCTGTAAAGAATATCATGGATGTATCCGTCTCAGTGAATTTTTATTATGCAAATATTAAGTAATTTCAGTAATGTCTTTTTTTGTCTCTAAATATCATGATGTTAGGAAGAGAAAAATATTTACTGGGGCACTGAATAAGAAAGCTTTTATTTGAACAGTGCTTGTCTGAAATTTGATAAAGCTATGACAGGGAGAAAAAAAAATCTGTGTGTCACTGTCACACTGTGACAATGAAGGGGAATGATAACCACAGGTGAGAGTAGCTAACTGCAAAAGGATGGGTGAGTAGAAACCAGAAGGATGAGATTGGGAGTAATTACAAGCTCAATGATTAAGCTTTTTAAGCACAAATGGGGAAGGGACACACTTTCAAAACAGCAAACTACAATGTTATAACTGTAAGTGGGGGGAAGGAGACAGTTTTTGTCAGGACACACAGATGTTTTTTTCCTTAAAGGAAAGTCATAATATTTTTGGAGAGTTAGGCAAAGAAAGACAACAATCATAGTTGTTTTAGCAATGTGTTTCTAGAAGCGTATGTGTTTGTGAAGAGCTTAATAGACAGCAATAGGAGAACTGAATTGTTTGTGAGATTTTATTAATAACATGCTTCATGTTGAGAAGGAGAGAGGAAATACAAAGGTGTGGAAGCATGTGGGAAATTATTAAGGTTCGCTTTTATGCTAAGAAAAAGATATTAAAATCTGTATCTAAAATGAATGGCTTTTCAGAACCAAATCTTTAGGAGAGATCTAGTGGTAGTTACATAGATAGACATTAAAGGAAAGAGTTGGCATTTCCCTTGAGGGTAGAGGATGACCATTGGCATTTCAGGACTGATAATTATCCTGAGTTCTGCTGAATAAAATTGCTGTGGAATGAACCTCTGCTAATGAGTTGAAGTTACCCATTTTACTTGATTACTTATTTTATCTAATTTATGCCTTGTTTAGAAGTCTGCCCCTTCCCTGTTGTACCTCGCTATATCTAATATTTAATTTGTACTGTACCATGGTGTCATCAATTCTGTGAGTGAATAAATGTCTGGAATTTGGAGTAAGGTCAGTTATTTATTCTGACCAAATGAGTTGTGTGAGCTCCGTGCTCACTGTAGCTCTTTGAATCCCAGCTCACATGTAGAGGTAAGCTCTTCTGTAACTACCAGTGTGCAGACTCAGACTGGGATATGGCAGTAATGCCATGATTTTCTTTCCCTCCCCTCCTTCTTTATCAGCTGGCACAGAGTCTGCAAGGCAAGCTGATCTTATGATCCATGCTTGTGGATAAATGGAAAAATATCTCTGAAATGTGTTTCAAGAAATTTCTTGTTATGAGAGAACTTGCCCTCAATTTACCCTTTTAGGACCATAATAGCTTCAAAAAATGGTTGTTTAAAATGGTTGAGAAAAATGGTTGTTTAAAATGTTACATTAAAAAATTCACTGTACAAAAAGAAAAGGTTTTTTTGGATACAAAAGTGCTACTTCAGAAAGTTCCATTCAAAATGAATTTGAATACTAAGGAATTCAAGGAAGATTATATAGAACAGAAAGATTTGACACTTTAAATTGAGTACTCACTAGACAACTTCTAAAGTAAATCAACATGACAGGATCTTTAAAAAAAGAAAATGAATGCTTGCATATTAATGAGAAGCATGTTAGTATATTTTCTTCTAGAAAATAGAATATTTCTACTAGAAAACAAATAGCTGTGAGAGAGATAACAGCTCATATGGGAACTGGTAACATTCTTATCTCAACTTACAGATGCTGGCTAATGGGTCCTTGTGTAATGTGTGAATGAGTATACCTAAAGGGTCATAAGCCTCAGGAAATTCCCCAAATAGTCAATAGTGAAAGGAGAAATCATGTCTGTTTTTCCAGAAAAGCTCTTTTTGCTGTTCCTTAATGTTCGGAAAAGTTCTGTTATGTGGGCTAAACAGCATGGATATGGTATTCCTGCTTTTGGTCCTGCCAGCTGACTGAAGCTCACCACAGTCTCTGAAAAAGACTTTGAGGTCAGGTCACTTAAATCTTCATATATGAATTTAACTGTTGGATTCAATAAACAAATGCTAAGGATAAGATGGTGCTGATCATCAGAACAAGCAATGATGCAAATAGTATGTGCAACTATACTTCTTGTTTATCTAAGTACAAGAAAAGGTTGCTTATCACTAACCTATTGTAATTAAATTACTATGACCCATGTGGTGTTTTTATAGTTACTGAATGTATCCAGGTGTGGAAACCTCCACATTTCTTGAGAGCCTTTGGGAATAATTACTTCAATAAGAAGTCTTGGAAAGGACTTCATTCTTTTGACAGTTATGTTACTGATCAAATGTTCACTGAACCGTGGAAAGATTTAATTAATTTTATGATGTTTTGAACCAGCTCTGAGACTTTTCTTTTGCATATTAGACTTCTCAAAACAGGAGTCAAACAAGGCATTTGAACTACAGATACCAACATACCATGAGTGTCTGAAGGAAATGCCTCCAGCATCACCCAAGTAAACACTTAGCTTTCATGGTCATCATCTGCTTTTCTAGCAGCTCAGCTACCTTTTATAGATGACAGAGAAGACATCCTGTATCTAAATTGGCATGTTTAGGAAGTGCTCAATTGCTTTCTGTCCTTTATTTCTCCCTGATCATGGATATCCTTTCCTTAGACATCTTATTCAGATTGTGGATTGAGCAAGAAATCTTAGTTCTAAACTTGACACTGATGCATGACCCTAGACACTGCAAAAGGCTAATTACTTCTGAGAATGATCCCAAGTGTGTTGCACAGTAATCAAACAGGAATACTGTGCTAATACTGTAAATGGAGCAAAGGTCTCCTGAGTATGAGTCTTAACTGCAAGAATTTTTCTGTTGATAGGGGAAACTTTCTGCACTTGAACATATAACTGATGGCTTTATGATGGTTTTAAAATCAAAACAAATTTGTCATTGGAGTTTTTTAATCATAAAGGTCAAAAGCTTTCCTATGCTTTCTATCATTATTTCAGTCTCTAACAGAATTATTACTGAATATTTGTCTCTTACAGAATGAAATATGCACCATGAATTATATTTGACAATTCTTTGTATATTTCTGAATAAAACAACAAATCTGAGATCTAATATAGGAGGAGTACAAGGCAGACCTAAACAAAAAAGCTGCTAGAGAAAGACAAATTAGCCAGACAGAGAGAAAGGGAAGACAGACAAATGCCCTGAAAATATGTTCTAACTCCATTATTTAAATGTTTTGATGTAATTACAGGATGTACTGTGTCGTGGCGGAGGGAGACTC